>ML439759.1:22643-103831 GCA_005239525.1 Nicotiana knightiana | reverse complement strand
TAAATAAGGTAAGAGTCAAAATTGTTCAGTGATTGAAGAACTCAGAATCAATTAGAGTAAAAAATCAGTGCAAGTACCCCCTTAATTAAGGGAGTTATTTCAAATGATAAAATACACGTAACAAATAAGGAAAGAGATTATACATAGTTGGGATATAACAACTAACGAAATAATGCAAACACAGTACAGGTATAGAGTAAGCGATTAAGGCTAGGTACATGAGGTTCTAATTAAGGAAATAACATAAGAATCAATTAATAGTATAGTCAACCACATAATTAAGGCAATAAAATAATTTAGAAGTCGGAAAAAGGCATCAATCAAAGGAAATCAGTAAGGGGTTTCAATTACAAGAAATTAGGGAGTCAATTACAGAAAATTGAGGATTCAAAAAAATAGCACTGATTAAAGGAAACTACTACAAACTTATGGAATAAACATAGTATAGGCAGGGAGAAACAAAAGCGGAAACCCTAATAAGCACAATAGAGTAGAAATCACAGAAAATCAGGGATTCAACTAGAAAATAGTACTGATTAGGGGAAATGACCACAAATTTCTGTCAATAGACAAAATAAACATAATATAGACGGGAAGAAACAAATCAGAAACCCTAATAAGCATAATAGGGTAGAAATCAAAGAGACTCAGAACATGTTCAAGGGAAACAGGCATACACACAAATCGCATGAACAAATCGGCAAAGACAAACTCAGGATTATAGTGTTAAAACTGGGTTTTAACATAACAAGTTATGAATAAAAAGTAATTTTAAAGAAAAGTCATTTAAACACCAGAGAACAAAATTAAAAAGACCAGAAATATATTTTGAAGAAAAGTTTCGGAAACCCTAATGGGAAAATTAAGAGACGCTTTGAAAAATCGAAAGGTTTCTCATAAAACAAACGAAAATAGCTCAGAAAAACCCCAGATCTGTTATAGATTTGATCGAGCCATGATGGCCTGAGAATGGTAAGCACGGACTCAGGGGAGGGAAGTGAACAGTCGTTGGTCCCTTGAGGACCTCAAGACGGCAAGAAACCAGGCATGGAGAGCCATTAGAGGCTAGGGGTGGTAGAGAATCCATCATAGTCGACGGTAGGCAAGCAACGGCGAGGGGAAATTAGGGTTAGTGGCAGAGAGGATTTGGAGAGGAGAGTGAAGGGTGACGGTGGAGTGTGAGAGGAGAAAAATGAGGGGTTTGGGGGGTCGTTTAGGTTAAATTAGGAAAGGTTAAATCCGGATCAGCATTGGGCCGGGTAGATTTAGGAATTGGGCTTGGGGTCTGTTGGGTCAGATATAGTTAGGTGTTTGGGCTGATCTAATTAGGCTAAAATTTAAATAGAATAGGCTATTTGTTAAATACATAATTTAAATTAATTAAAATAATGGCTAATAATTGTAAAAAATGAATTTCATGCATAGGAAATAGTTTTAAATTATTATTTAGTATTTAAAAATACAAATGACTAATTTCTGGTAAAAAATAGTACAAAATTATATGCTTGGGCTTTAATTGCAAAGTTATTGTGATTATAGCCAAAAGGTGCCAATTTGGCTATTTATGGAATAATTTGGTCTTAATAGGACCATAAATAATAAATTAAATCAATAAATGTTTCTTTTTAAATCATTTGTGATGCAACTTTGTAATTATTTATTGGGAATAAAATACTGAACAAATTAATACAATGTAGAAAAATTATGGAAAAATACCAATTGTGTAACGACCCGACCGGTCGTTTCGAGTTCTAGCACGTCATTCAGCAGTTTGAGGTCATGAGCAACTTTATTTCAAGTATTATGACTTGTAGGTGTGGTCGAAACTGAATTTCAGGAAGTTTGGAGTCAATTTAGGAAGAAAATTCTCAATTCGGAAGCCTTAAGTCGGAAGAATCAACTAAGATTGAATTTTTAAGTAAACAACCTTCGAATAAGGATTTGAAGGTTCCAGCGGGTTTGTATGATGATTTCGGACTTGGGCGTATGTCCGGATCGGGCTTCTGATAACCCGGGAGCGTTTCGACGCATATTATGGAAGATAGCATTTTAGAAGAATTTCATAAATATGGGATGTAAGGCATTTCAGTGTTATAGATGTTCTTATGGGATTCCAAGTCTGGGAATAGCTTCGTATGGTGATTCTGCAGTTGGGAGCGCGATCGGAAGTGAATTCGGATGTCCGTAGGTCATTTTGAAGTCATTTGGCTAAAGATAGAAATTTGAAGGTTTTTGAGAAGTTTGACCGAGAGTTTGACTTTTTTATATCGGGGTCGGATTCCAATTCTGAAAGTTAGAGCAGGTCCATAAGGTTGAATTTGACTTGTGTGCAAAATTTGGGGTCAATCGGACGTGATTTGATAGGTTTCGGCATCAGATGTAGAAGTTTGAAATTTCAAAGTTCATAAATCTTGAATTGGAGTGTGATTCATGATTTCGACGTTGTTTGATGTGATTTGAGGCCTCGAGTGAGTTCGTATCATGTTTTGGGACATGTTGGTATAATTGGTTAAGGTCCCGAGGGCCTTGGGTGGATTTCGGAAGGTTAACGGAAGGAATTTCGGGCCAAAATAGCTGCTGAAATTTCTGCTGCAAATCTGTTTTGGACAGCAACTGATGCATCAAAGAGATAACTTTGGAAGCGTATATATAAAAATCTATAAGGAATATGAAAATTTTCAAAACATAAAAGTTGTATCCCTTGAATTCTAGTTTTCATAAAGTTAAACCATTCATGATTTCGACATTTTATCAGAAAGTTATGATCGATTGAAGATGGCTGGTGGAGCAGTTTCGACAGAATTTTCTGATGCATGGAGCCGACTTTAGAAGCTCATATCTCGGAATATTCAAAGATCTATATGGTGTACAACCTATCAAAATTAAAGATCTTCGAGTCTAGTTTCTAAATCTTCAAAACGTTTGTCATTTGGATATTTATACAAGGAGTTATGGGTGTTTTAACATAAGGTGTACAACAAGGGAAAATTGTAATAGGATGTACAACCTGCACAATGCAAGGTACAACTCGATGAAGTCTGGGCAGATTGTTTTAAACACGAGTTTTGACCCATTTCTTTCATTTCTTTCATCTGGTTTGGACAATTTTGGAGAGCTCAAGGAGGTATTTTCACCAAGCAATACTAGGTAAGTGATTTCTTCCTATTTTTGAGTTAAATATGTGATCTTACATGGATTTAGACATGGAAAATTAGTATAAATTTGGGATTTTTGAGGAAGACCTAGAATTCGGAATTTTGGACTTTTACCATGAATTTGAGCATGAAAATTAGAGTATATTATATAATTGATTTAGTAAAGCTATGGGTAGAATTTATCTTCGAGAAATTCGAAATCTGGGCACGTGAGCCCGAGGGAATTTTGGTCAATTCTTTGAGCGGAGATGGGAATTTATATAATTTTAATTGTTGAAAAATATTAGAGTATAATTTAATTGGTTTGTCATTATTTGGATAGTTTTGGGGCGTTGTGCATCCATTGGAGTCGTCGGAAGGGCTTGGAAGTCGGTTATGGAATTTCGGAGGGAGGTAAGTCTCCTTTCTAACTTTGAGAGGAGGAATTTCCCCATAGGTGAACTAACTGAATAAGTGCTACTATTTGTGGGGGCTACGTATGTACGAGGTGACGGGAGTCCGTGTGTAGCTACTATTATGTCATGTCCGGGTAGTCTAGGACCCACTAGCATGCCTTACATGTTGTACCTGTGATCTTGCCAGTAATACTAGACCGCTAATATAATCGAAATAGTAATTGAATATCTAAGAAGACTAGCTTTCATTTTCTTAATCATCTAGAAGGAGAATTGATTTCCTCCGTAGATAATTGTATACCTGATAAGGTTACATTATTGAATATTATTAAACTTGGCAAATGAGTTTCAAAACAAAGATTTGAATGCTATTTTTTTCGTGTTCCTTTAAGAGGATTTTATCATTTCCTGAGAAGTTGTTTTCTTGATCAAAATGCGGATTTATTATGTGAATACGTGTACATATGAGCATCTGAGTCGCAGGTATGATTCGCGAGCAGGTTAGCCTTATTATTATTGTTATTATTATTATTATTATTATTATTATTATTATTATTATTATTATTATTATTATTAATATTATTATGTTGACCGCGTCGCATGATTGATTTGCGAGGGGGGAAAATAGATGCATCTATGGTTCGAGCCGTTCGACCATCGGCAGTGCACAGTTTATGTTTATGTTGGTTCGGGCCGTCGACCCTTGGCATCACTTGCGCATGATATTTACTGCGTATTTGCTGTGATTTATACATGTTTATCGGCCTAAGGAAGTTTTAATGGCCAGTTATGAGGAAGGAGAATTGATGTGTAAAATGTGAAATAAGACTGATGTTTCTTATCCCTGATTATGATTTAAATTGTCAACTGAAATGACGAAGATTTAAAGTGCTAAATGTGGAAGGAGTTGATATTATTTATTCCTGATTTTAATAAATTGCCTATGACATTCATGCTTAGTGTCTCACTTGAATATACTAATTGACCTCTAGAAAGTGCCTAATTCGACCTCTCGTCACTACCTCTCTGAGGTTAGACGGACGACTTACTGAGTACACATTGTTTTCGTACTCATGCTACACTTGTTGTGCATTTTTATTGCACAGGTACTTTCACAGCGATGTGGCTGGTTTGGATACTTAGGCGAGCTGTATTATCCGGAGGCGATCCACAGCTGACAGAGTCTCCCTCTTATTGTATTCATTTTGTTTTAAATTCCATTGTCAAATTTGTATCTCGGACAAGCTTTGTAATGATTGTATAAATTCTTAGAAATTGCTCATGCACTTGTGACACCGGGTTCTGAGGGATGTGTATGGGATGTATTTTATAAAAATGGAATATTAGACTATCGTATTTACTTAATGGATTTTTGTTTAGTTATTACGTAATAAGTTAAAGGTAATGATTTCAAAAATGTTAAAACATGAATTTATTTCAACTAATTAATGATTGGCTTGCCTGACGATGGTGTCCAGCTCCATCACGACCTTAATAGATTTTGGGTCGTGACAAATTGCTACTAATGAATGATTTTGAGGGTATTTATGCAATTTAGAAAAATATTTTAGGAAAAATTGGGTATCAACAGCTGCCCCTCTTTACCTGGAAAGGATGAAAGAGTTGTCGGGTAAAGATATGATGGCCAATTTTGACCGAGCGAAATGGTTTGAGAGACTTAGGCCGTACCCTGGCTTCTGAGTTGCCTACATATCCCTGGTTTTACAGGAATCAGGTCGTATGTAGTTTAGGATTCACCGGCGAAGTATACCGGTGAAGTCATTACAAGAACAGACGCAATATCTAGGGACGGGCGAATGAACGGTTAACGGGAGAGGTTAGGTTTGATATGGTTGAGAGAACTGGATCGGGATCGCTCCTGCTGGGATAGTCGTTGCTCGCCAGGTTACCTGCAAATAAGAATACTACAAGCATATATTGTGCATAAATTTAGACATGATGCAGGTTCCCGTTGGACTATGAAAACCGTCTTCGGACGGTTAGGAATGACGTCCTTAGACCATGATGTCCTGGGCCATGAATTGTTTGATGGGAGATTCGCAGGCCATGAAATGATGTTCTCGGGACATGAAGATAGTTCCTTCGAACTATGACGCCTTTGAATAATGATATGCGAATTGAGAGAGATCCTCAGGCCATGACATGGTGTCTTCCGGCTATGAGGATGATGTTGTTAGACTAAGACGCCTTTGGACAAGTTGGCGATATTTCAGCCCATGAGATGCAATAATATGATGTTGACAAGACAAGGCTTAGTTGTCACGACCCAACTTCCCAACCTTAGGGATCGTGATGGCGCCTAACACCACACTTGCTAGGCAAGCCAATGTTAGAGTTCGCTTAACTATTTCCTTTAATTAACCATTTAAACAGGATAAAATAATTTTAAATTAAAACTTAATCTAATGGATTTAAATAAATAATTCACAATATAAGACAATAAACAATTTACTAAACCGAGCCACAAAATAATTATATAGACAAATCCAAAAACTACCCCAGAGTCTGGTGTCACAATTCACGAACTACTAAAGTATACTACAAGTACTTGGCTGAAAGAAATAATGTAACTGTTCTGAATATAATAAAATAACGTTTATGAAAATAGGAGAAGACTCTCGGGATCTGCAAACGCCGGCAGATATACCTCGTGTCTCTGAATAAATGAATAGCCGCTCTAAATATCTCTACAGTTGGCCGGTACCTGAATCTTCACAAAAGAGTGCAGAGTGTAGTATCAGTATAACCGACCCCATGTACTGATTAAGTACCGAGCCTAACCTCGATGAAGTAGTGACGAGGCTACGGCGGGGCTTTAACAATATAACCTGTGACAATAATATATAAAACAAGAACGAAATCTAAACAAATAATTAAGTACTGCAACAACAATAAAATAATTCAGCCGCCTTTTCCCAGGCCTAATCTATAACCAATTCTCAAATAACTTCCAAGTTTCCAAACTTTAAACTTTAAATAAAAATAGTGCCGAAAATATGAAGAATAGTAAAATAAACATTTAAGCCTTTCAAATCTTTATTTTCTTTGAAATTCAGTAAAAATATAAAGGTCCTCCCTTATTGCTCCTTGTTGCAGCGTGCAACCCGCTCCCACTTGTCCACCCTTATTGCTCCTCCCTAAATATATCACCCTCATTACTCATGTTGCGGCGTGCAACCCAATCCCACCTGTCCACCTTTATCACTCCTTGTTGCGGCGTGCAACCCGCTCCCACCAGATATCTCATATCAATTTATTCATAAATTTCACAATTTAGGCCAAGCCTTTCACAATATTTTTGTCTCAACAATTATAAATAAGAAACTGTATTTTTCTCATAACTTCATCAATATCCTCTCAACCATGAAACCAGCAGGAACATAAATGTGTATATATATCTCGTAAAAACAATGCCAAACCGCTCAACCGTTTTGTACCACAAGGGAACCAGCTAAAAAAACCAATACTCTTTCCAAAATAACCACAACAATATTTAGCAACAAAATAACAAGGCCAAGTAATCATAGAAGTAATAATGAACATAGAACAATTAAGACAAGAATCAATTAAGTTGGGACCGTGAAAGGGATCATGTTTAACATGCAATTTGGTGGTGCATAGATACTCGTCACCTCACCTATACACCACACACATGCATTTCACATAGCAAACAAGTGGGGATTCCTATTCCCTCAAGTCAAAGTTAGACCAAACACTTACCTCAATTTCGTAGGCCACTCACTGCTCAATTATAGCTTTTCCTTTAGAATCTCGCTCTAACTTGCTCGAATCTAATAATAATTAACTCAATATCATCAATTAATGCTAAAGGAACTAACTTTATTAAAAACATAATTTTTCCTAAGTTTTCTCAAAAAAAAAGTGAAAACCCGACCCCGGGCCTGCTTGGTCTAAACTCGGGCTTCGGACCAAATTACGTTCACTCATTCACCCACGAGCCCAAATATCTATTAGTTTTGAAATCCGACCTTAATTCGATGTAAATATTCAATTTTTAAAAAATTTCCTAATTCTACCCAAACCCTCAATTTTTACCATGAAAATTCTTAGTTTTTGCTTTAAAAGTGATGAAAAACAGTATGGAATTGAAAGAACAAAGTTTAGAATTGATTACCTATGAGTTGGGGATGATAATTGCTGAAGAAAATCGCTATTAGGGTTGTAAACCTCGAAAATATGGTGAAGAAGAAGGTCTGCCCGTTTTTTAAAAAGTATTTATATTAGCTGGGCAACAGACCTATGCGTTCACACTACAAGGGATGCATTTGCATAGGGTAAGGGGACTGTGCATTGCGATCGTGGGGGTACCTGTGCGTTCGCATAGAACACTGGTTTCCCCCTCCCCAAGCCTGTCTAAAGTTGTGTGTTCGAATAGGCCAGGGTGCACTCGCATAGAGTCAGCCCAAGTGACTTCCGCGTTCGCATACCTAGCTATGCGTTCGCATATAACAAAAAGGGGACCTTTGATTTTACACTATGCAATCGCGGACCTACCTATGCGATCGCATAGCACAAAAGACCTGGACACCAGAAACAGTCAATACACCAGATTTTTCAAGTGCAAAATCATCCCGAGGCCTATCTGAAACTCACCCGAGCCCCCGGGGCTCTAAAAACAACATGCACGCAAGTCTAAAAATATCATACAGACTTGCTCGTGCGATCAAATAATGAAAATAACATGTGAAAACATGAATTAAACCTCAAAACTCATCATTTTCATCAAGAATACTCAAAGTTCATAACTCTTCAACCAAATGTCCGAATCACCTCAAACGAACTCCATTTTTCACCAAATTTCACAGTTAACCTTTTAATATCATAACAAATCTGTATCCGACTCCGGAACCAAAATATTGGCCCGATTCCAATGATCTCAAACATTATTTCTTTTCTCTAATTCATAAATATTTCAGCAAAATAATTTCTTTCAAAAATTGATTTCTAAGGTTTGGGACCTCAGAATTCATTTTCGGGCATACGCCCGAGTCTTATATTTTACTGCGGACTTCCAGGGATCGTCGAAACACCGATTCGGGTTTGTTTACTCAAAATATTGATCAAAGTCAACTATAATCAAATTTAAATTCTAGAAATCACTATTTCTCATATTTTCACATAAAAGTTTTTCAGTCTCACGCCCGGACTGCGTACGAAAATCGAGGTATTTAAAATTACTCCTTTTATGGCTATTAAGCATGGAGCGGAGTCTAAATTCATCAAATGACACCTTGGGTCATTACATTAGTCTTGTGAAATGGAGGGCAGAGCTTGGCCCGAAAGAGGACCGAAGTAAGTAATGCTTGAGAGACAATGCTTAGTCTCGGTGGAAAAAAGTAAATTGGAGACAGAGCTTAGTCTCATGCAAATGAAGGCAGAGATTAGCCTTATGCAGGGTGGAGGTAGAGCTTAACCTCATGCAGATAGGAAGGCAGCGATTAGCCTTATGCAGATGGAGGCAGAGCTTAGCCTCATGCAAAATGCGGGACCGAGATTAGTCTCATGTAAGATGAAGGCAGAGCTTAGCCTTATGCAGAAGAATAAATAGCAAATGATTGTAGAATTTCTTAGCTGGTAGCAGATTTCGATATTGCGATTGTTGTGAGAATTGTGACTTTGAAGCGTGTTTATCCTTTGTTCCTGCATCCAAAGAAAAATCGTGAGTTACGTGGATGGGGAAGGTCGGTTCGTATCCCCGTTGGCTTTGTTTGACTCGTTCTGCCTGGTCTGATGATCCTGTTCAAGTTATCGGGGTAGTGTTTGCTAAACAGGGCTATTTTGAAAGCAAGCATGCATGATTTTGCAAAAACATAATATGAAACATATTTTAAGAATTTAGATGAACCGACGACTGTGACACGGTTCAAGACATTTCAACCTCTCATGCTACAGAATTTTGAGGGTCCTCCTCAAAATTCTATTCCAGTTAAATGGGTTGACGTTTCTAACTGTTGCGCATGCTGCGGTCGACTGAACTTACTTCGGAATTTTGAGGGTCCTCCTCAAATTTCTGCCCCAGTTTCCAATTGTGGGGGGGAATGAGATTTTTATTGAATTGTGACCGAACCCATAGGGTTTCTTACGTATCCCCTCTTAAACGGGAATCAGGTAGGGGGTAGTTCAGTTACATCATTTGGGAAAGCATAAAGAGTTACACATAGTAGCGCTTGACTGCAACGGAATTTATTGGTTTTGTCCAGACTTCTCCATCCATTTCTGAAAGTATGGGAGTTCCTCCCGTCAGTACTCGATGAACTATATACGAACCTTGCCAGTTGGGAGAGAATTTCCCTTTGGCCTCATCTTGATGTGGAAAGATCTTCTTTAACATCAGCTACCCCGGTGTGAATTGCTTGGCTTGACTCTTTTGTTGAAAGCTCTGGTCATTCTGCTCTGATAAAGTTATCTATGACATATTGCATTCATCTTTTTCCCGTCTATGAGGGCTAGCTGCTCATAACGACTTCTTATCCATTTTGCGTCGCTGAGCTCAGCTTCTTGTATGATTCTTAAGGAAGGAATTTCCACTTCAACAGGAATAATAGTTTCCATACCATAAACCAGCAAGTATGGACTTGACACAGTTGATGTGCGGACTGTGGTGCGGTATACCAGTAAGGCAAATGATAGCTTTTCGTACCACTGTCTATGTTTTTATATCATCTTTCTCAATATCTTCTTGATGTTCTTGTTGGCGGCTTCTACAGCTCCATTCATCTAAGGTCTATAGGCTATGGAATTCTTGTGCTTGGTTTTGAAAGTCTCGCACATGGATTTAATCAGATCACTGTTTATTGGAGCCGTTGTCAGTGATGATTGATTCTGGAACTCCAAACCGACAAACAATATGGTCGCAGACAAAGTATAGACCGGACTTTCTTAGTCACTTCTTTGTAAGATGCTGCTTCGACCCATTTGGTGAAGTAATAAATAGCTACTAAGATGAACCTGTGTCCATTTGAGGTTGTAGGCTTGATCGGTCCAATGACGTCCATTCCCCAAGCAACGAATGGCCAAGGCGAGCTTGTTGCATTGAGCTCATTTGGGGTAGCTTTATCATATATGCATGTACCTGACATCGGTAGCATTTCCGTACATACTGGATGCAGTCCGTTTCCATGGTCATCTAGAAGTAACCGGCTCTGAGTATCTTCTTGGCCAAGACAAAACCATCCATATACGGGCCGCAAGTCCCGGCATGTATCTCTTCAAGTAGTCTGGAGGCTTCCTTTTCATCGACACATCTCAATAATCCCAAATCGGGGGTTCTCCTGTACAGGGTTCCTCCGCTTTGAAAGAAACTGTTGGACAATCTCCGAAATGTGCATTTATGAGTATGATTTGCAAGCTCTGGGTACTCTCCCTTTGACAAATACTTCTTGCTATCATGGAACCATGGTTTTCCGTCTGCTTCTTCTTCAACATGGGCACAATATGCCGGCTGGCTATGGATCTTTATTGGAGTAGGATCAATGAAGCTCTTATCTGGATGTTGTATCATGGATGATAGAGTGGCTAGTGCATCGGCAAACTCGTTCTGAATTTTGGGGACGTGCAGAAATTCTGTCTTTGTGAACCTCTTTCTCAATTGCTGCACGTAGTGCAGATACGGCAGTATCTTGGAATTCTTGGTATCCCATTCTCCTTGTACTTAGTGTATTAGCAGGTCTGAATCACCAATTACTAGAAGCTCTTGAATATTCATGTCAATGGCCATATTGAGCCCTAGGATACAGGCTTCATACTCTGCCATATTGTTGGTGTAGGGGAATCTGAGTTTAGCAGATACCAGATAATGTTGGCCAGTTTTCGATACCAAGACTGCTCCAATACCGACTCCTTTGAAATTGGTTGCTCCATCGAAGAACATTCTCCAACCGTCATAGGATTCAGCAATGTCTTCTCCTGTGAATAATACTTCTTCATTGGGAAAATATGTTTTCAGAGGTTTGTATTCTCCTCCCACAGGGTTCTCGGCAAGATGATCTGCCAATGCTTGTCCCTTGACCGCTTTCTGAGTCACATACATGATGTCCAATTCACTTAGCAGGATTTGCCACTTATCCAGCTTGCCAGTGGGCATGGGCTTCTGAAAGATGTACTTCAAGGGATCCATCCTTGATGTGAGATATGTCATGTAGGCACAGAAGTAGTGCCTCAGCTTCTCGGCTACCCAGGTTATAGCACAGCAGGTACACTCCAGTAGAGAATAATGTGCCTCGTATGGAGTGAACTTCTTACTCATATAATAGATAGCATGTTCCTTTCTTCCTGTATCATCGTGCTGCCCCAAAACGCAGGCGAAAGCTCTATCTAATACTGCAAGGTAAAGTAGCAAGGGTCTTCCTGGCTCTGGCGGGACCTAAACTGGTGGCGTTGACAATTATTCCGTGATTCTGTCGAAGGCTTTCTGACAATCCTCGGTCCATTTAGTTGCAGCATACTTCTTTAACATCTTGAAGATTGATTCACATATGACCGTGGACTGGGCTATGAATCGGCTGATGTAGTTAAGGCGCCCCAGGAAACTCATCACATCTTTCTTATTCTTTGGCGGTGGTAATTCTTGGATGGCTTTGACTTTTGAAGGATCCAGTTCTATTCCTCGGCGGTTGACGATGAACCCAAGCAGTTTTCCGGCAGGAACCCCGAATGCACACTTTGTGGGGTTTAATTTCAGGTTGTATTTCCGCAACCTGTTGAAGAACCTCCTCAGACCTGCTATATGGTCGGTGTCTTTCTTGGACTCGATAATGACATCGTCCACATATACCTCGATCTCTTTATGTATCATGTCATGGAATATAGTGGTCATAGCTCTCATATAAGTGGCCCCAGCATTCTTTAAGCCGAATGACATCATCTTATAACAGTAGACTCCCTACGGCATGATGAAAGCCATTTTCTCAGCATCTTCTTCATCCATCCAAATCTGATGGTATCCGGCAAAACAATCCACGAACGACTGAAGTTCATGCTTTGCACAATATTCAATCAGGATGTGTATGTTTGGAAAGGGGAAATCATCCTTTGGACTGGCCCAGTTGAGATCCCGGTAGTCGACACAGACCCTAACTTTTCCGTCTTTCTTGGGCACTGGCACGATGTTGGCTAACCATGTTGGATATTTAACTACCCTGAGGACCTTGGCGTTGATTTGCTTGGTAAATTCTTCTTTGATTTTCAGACTCATACCAAGCTTGAACTTTTTGAGCTTCTGTTTTCCCGGCGGGAACATTGGATTGCTCGGCAACTTGTGGGCCACAATGGATGTACTTAGACCAGCCATGTTGTCGTATGGCCCTGCAAATATGTCTTCATACTCTTTCAATAATTGGGTGTATTCCTCTTTCTCTGATGGCGACAAATGGATGTTGATGCGAGTTTCTTTGACAGTCTCTAAATCTCCCAGGTTGACTACCTCAGTTTCGTCCAGGTTGGACTTAGGTCTGTTCTCGAAATCCTCAACTTCTTTGACAATTTCATCGGGTATGACATCCTCTTCTTCTGAATCGCTGTCCTTTTGTTGCGTTGTCTCATTGCATGTCACAGTCATCGGTTCATCAAGACAGGAAATAGTAATGATGTATAGATAAAAGTAATGAGAGAAATATGATAATAAATAAATACTGATTCATTGAAACGTAAAAGAGATTTTGATAATTTAAACAAACATTTTGGAACATCGGGATTTTATTGGAAAACAAAAAATGCAAAAAGAAAATCATTAGCAAAAAATGAAGTAAATAACGTTGTTCAGCCTTGCTACCCTGGGACTCGTCGGGCCCTAGATCTTATGTGATATGATGATGATGCCAGAATGCACGAACCAACCTTTCAGGAGGGGAATAATCAAAAAGAAAGAAAGCAAAAACAAAAGGTAGCCAAGTCAGTGAAGATCATGAGAAAGTATTGTTGTATTTAAACACACATTGCAAGAATATAAAAGCGTGTCCTAATTTGGGAGCCTCGTTGTGCCCAAGGTAAGCCTAGAGACAAGTTGATTTGGAGAACTTAGATGCCAATAATTGCCTCATTTCATTAATGTAAAAGTAGATAAATCAAAAACGACACTAAATAAGATAAGTCACTAATGGCACTTGGCCTTATTACATTTGAAAAAGCAGGTAAATCTAATCTACTTGGTCCCAGAAGGACCTTCCCCAAGCTTGATCTTCTTGGCTCCGTCGATCAGGCTCCCCAGGTTGTGCATGCCCAACAGCAGGTATCTTTTTCACTTGGCGAAAGGTCTTCCCACCAATCCAGCAACAATGGTGGTATTCTTTGGACCGTGCCAAACTTGGGGACTTCGTGCCTCATTTTCTGCAAAATAGATAAGGTTAGACCCTTTCCCCCTCCAGATTCAACTACTTATACATCAGTGATTAGCATATTGGCACTTAGTTCTCCAAATTAATGCACAGATCGTGGTTGCATCCGTTGGGATTATGGAAACTCCAGTGGACTTTTGGACAAGGCTTTTCCTAAAGGTTATTATGTGGACAACATATGAACCCGGATAGGTTTGACCGTGATGCATGTACAGTTATAATCAGAGTAAGGTTACTATAGGGGTCTATACTGGTACGCTCAAGCGGACAACTTGAGGGGGAAAAGCACGGAACCGTCGACTGCACCGCTGATCAACTAGTATTACCGCAAATAAGCTTTTCCAAATTTATGGGGTGATATAAAATAGGAAGAGCGCAACCACTCATTAAGCGTTGCTATAAGATTTGTATAGGCACGAGTGGAATATGATGTTGATCATGATTATGCAGCAATAAGCAATAAACATATTGTCACGTATTTGCACATTATGAAAGTGATAAATACAACAGTTATGATTGAAAAGCAATTACAAAGGAAAACAAAAAGAAACATGTCAGTTTCATTTAAAAGAATAAATACTTGGGAAAGTAAACAATTAATTGCACATAAAGGGAAAGAGAAAGGGGTGTAGGTTTTAGCAAAAATAAAGACAAATTCACAAAGCAGTTTGAAATGGTAAAAGCCTAGAAATCCCCAGCGGAGTTACCATGTTGTCGGGCCCCCTTTTCCTCTCCTTTCGGATTAATCAGGATTTTGACTTTATTGGGACAACTCATTTCCTTTTGGGAAAAGGGATGTGAAGGACTTGAAGAGTCGCCATTTAACGAATTAAGGTGCGTTAGGGCACCTATTAAGGGTTATAATAACACTAATTGAATAACCAGAGATTAGGTTAGGGCTTGAAATTACTCCAAGGGAAAGGTGTTAGGCACCCCTCAAAGTCCACAACTGTGGTTCCCGGCCAAACAAACTGTGTGAATTTTAGCAAGTAGCAAATAAGCAGTTAAGTATACACATGGAAATAAGTAATGGTTGTGAAATTTTCGCAGTCTAAGCACACATATGTAGGGAATATGGGAGTCCTAAGTTGTTTATCCTATAGGATCACATCAATGCAATGCCAGGTAATCACTCCTCAGTGAGGGGCTACACGTGGCATTAGCGCACCTGTCATCATATCCATATCTACCCTTTACGCGAATTTAATTAGCAATCTCTATGCGTGTTGTTACCCATCCCTTCTCAAGGGTCCTGGAGGAATTCAGGACCTCTAAGTATAGGTAGTTCTAGATAGACCCCTAAGGTTTTAAAAGGATAAAATTCTAAGCGACAGGAAAGAACAAATAGGATTGATCAGATAAATGCAGGAAAGCAGTTATGAGGCTCAGATTTACCTCCACAAGTAATGCACATAATCAGCATTTCTCAAAAACAAACAAGAGGTGGTTTCATTAGACAGAATCCTAAGAAAGGATATCTAAGTGAATGTCAATGCACAGAAATATGCAGCTTTATTTTTATAAACTCAGGAGCAGGGGCCTAATCAGTTTGCCTACTGATTTTTAAGCTTGTTAACCTTTAGACAGTTCATAAGTTGTTGTTTTTTCCCCTAAAAGCATGATGTTCTAGATGTTACGAAAGTGCAGGGAGTGTTGCCAGTTTTATCTAAAACAGGATAATTGTATGTGATATTGTTTTTACCTTTTTCATGAATCAATAGTTAAAACTAAGCGTGGTTAAGCAAATCCAAATGAAGTGCCTAATACATGATTTCTAAATGTACAGAAATGACAGTTTTATGTGAATGATCCTTAAATTAACAGAATTCCTAAAGCATGATTTCTAAATGCACAAAAAGGTTACAGAATGATCGAAACATGATTTTTTGAATGCACAAGAGTAACAGATTTTATGTTAACGTTGTTTATTGTCCTAGGAGCAGGATTTCTAACCGATAAACATAAAGCATCGATGAGATGCTGAAACAGTAGATATGAAATCCTAGGAACATGATATCTAGTGCATACTTGGCATGGTTTGAATGAAAATGCTGGTCCTAAAACATGGATTCTAATGCAGATAGAAATAATGTAAAGCTTAAAACATGCTTTCTACCCGATGATATTAACAGAATTATATGTCTACCCTCCTCATTTCACTAGCCATCCCTAATATCTGTTTACAATAATTATTACAAACCAATAGCTGAATGAATTACATAAATAGATAGAAAAGAAGAAGTTAAATTATAGGGAGCCTGAAGCAAGCCCAAATGTACCCTGAGGATACCGATGTTCATAACCTCGACTATCATAGTTTCATAACCTTTCTCATGTTCGGGCGTGTCAGATTTCCCTAAGGACCTCAAGGATCACGGGCAGTGCTCACACCCAGATTTCATAACCAGAACTGAGTAAGTGCAGTGTGGAAGAGCCAGCCCCAGTGCATCAGAGTTCAGAGGGATCTCACAGGAATCCTAAGGCAGTCACACACTGGAGGGAAAGGTTTTGATATGAAAACAATATTGAAAAAGGACTAAGTTGAGTGAAGAAGTTTTATTAAAATAGAGGGGTTGATTAATAGTAAAATAGTTAAACAAGAACAGTGTCAACCAAACAAACAACATATCAACCATAGAGCGAGCAGATTCCACATTGCTCAACAACAGACTTCCACACAGGGGAGTTAGGAACTGGGGACACATAGGGCATGTACAGTGAACACATAACAGGCAGAAACACAGATGTTTTGTAGGGGGTTTATGGGATTAGGGGATAACTAATGGTACCAACACAGTATGAATTCCAGAACAAACAGCTGAGGGCATAAAATCAGACAACTTAAGGTGACAAAATTGCTTTGCAAAGAAAGGTTCATACTAGAAATCAAACAAACATAAATAGAGCAGAGTCAGGCTGGGACATGCCACAAAGGGATTAAACAAGTTCATAAACATGCTGATCCTAAGTTGAATTAGGACAAAACTAATATGCTGAGTGAAGCAGTAATGTAAACAGGTTAATTACATGTTGAAAAGCTACAAAATGGACGGAAGTAGACTGATGATTAGTAAACTAAAGCAGTAAGTAAACACATTGAGTTTGGAACTTGGATTTAAATCAGAACATACCAGTTAATAAGAAACAGATACTAAGTATAGGGCAGTAGAGTGCAATAATTAGCCTTGGCTTGCAGCCGGCTAATTCAATTGAAGTAGCAAGTAGCAAGAAATAGCAGAAAGATTTTTTTTTTTAAGTGTGAGAGGGAGTTTTTTGAACCAGTGAGTTCGTGTCTAATGAGAGTAGAAGAGAGCATATATATATAGAAGTTTGAGAACTAGGTAAATAAGGTAAGAGTCGAAATTGTTCAGTGATTGAAGAACTCAGAATCAATTAGAGTAAAAAATCAGTGCAAGTACTCCCTTAATTAAGGGAGTTATTTCAAACGATAAAAGACATGTAACAAATAAGGAAAGAGATTATACATAGTTGGGATATAACAACTAACGAAATAATGCAAACACAGTACAGGTATAGAGTAAGCGATTAAGGCTAGGTACATGAGGTTCTAATTAAGGAAATAACATAAGAATCAATTAATAGTATAGTCAACCACATAATTAAGGCAAGAAAATAATTTAGAAGTCGGAAAAAGGCATCAATCACAGGAAATCAGTAAGGGGTTTCAATTACAGGAAATTAGGGAGTCAATTACAGAAAATTGAGGATGCAAAAAAATAGCACTGATTAGAGGAAACTACTACAAACTTCTGGAATAAACATAGTATAGGCAGGGAGAAACAAAATCGGAAACCCTAATAAGCACAATAGGGTAGAAATCACAGAAAATAAGGAATTCAACTAGAAAATAGTACTGATTAGGGGAAATGACCACAAATTTCTGTCAATAGACAAAATAAACATAATATAGGCGGGAAGAAACAAATCAGAAACCCTAATAAGCATAATAGGGTAGAAATCAAAGAGACTCAGAACATGTTTAGGGGAAACAGGCATACACACAAATCGCATGAACAAATCGGCAAAGACAAACTCAGGATTATAGTGTTAAAACTGGGTTTTAGCATAACAAGTTATGAATAAAAAGTAATTTTAACAAAAATTCATTTAAACACCAGAGAACAACATTAAAAAGACCAGAAATATATTTTGAAGAAAAGTTCCGGAAACCCTAATGGGAAAATTAAGAGACGCTTTGAAAAATCGAAAGGTTTCTCATAAAATAAACAAAAATAGCTCAGAAAAACCCCAGATCTGTTATAGATTTGATCGAGCCATGGTGGCCTGAGAATGATAAGCATGGAATCAGGGGAGGGAAGTGAACAGTCGACGGTCCCTTGTGGACCTCAAGACGGCAAGAAATCGAGCATGGAGAGCCACTAGAGGCTAGGGGTGGTAGAGAATCCATCATAGTCGACGGTAGGCAAGCAACGACGAGGGGAAATTAGGGTTAGGGAAGAAAGAATTTGGAGATGAGAGTGTAGGGTCACGACGGAGTGTGAGAGGAGAAAAATGGGGGGTGGGGGGTCATTTAGGTTAAATTAGTAAAGGTTAAATTCGGGCCGTTGATCAAAATTGATCAACGACCAAGATTAAGTCAGCATTGGGCCGGGTAGATTTAGGAATTGGGCTTGGGGTCTGTTGGGTCAAATATAGTAAGGTGTTTGGGCTGATCTAATTAGGCTAAAATTGAAATAGAATAGGCTATTTGTTAAATACCTGATTTAAATTAATTAAATTAATTTGTAAAATGGCTAATAATTATAAAAAATGAATTTCATGCATAGAAAATAGTTTAAAATTATTATTTAGTATTTAAAGATATAAATGACTAATTTCTGGTAAAAAATAGTACAAAAGTATATGCTTGGGCTATAATTGCAAAGTATTGCGATTATAGCCAAAAGGTGCCAATTTGGCTATTTATGGAATACTTTGGTCTTAATAGGACCATAAATAATAAATTAAATCAAGAAATATTTTTTTTTTTTGAAAATCATTTATGATGTAACTTTGTAATTATTTATTGGGAATAAAATACTGAACAAATTAATAAAATGTAAAAAAAATATGAAAAAATATCAATTGCTACTAATGCATGATTTTGAGGGTATGTATGCAATTTAGAAAAAAATATTTTGGAAAAAATTGGGTATCAACAAATACTATATCTAAACTAAACCCATGGTTAATAGTATATATCCCAACAATAACAACAACATAACAAACCCAACTTAATCCCATACACGGGGTCTGGAGAGGGTAGTGTGTGTGCAGCCTTACCCCTATCCTATAAAGGCAAAGAGACTATTTCCGATAGACTCTCGGCTAACGAAACGATAAAAATAAAGCAACAAGCAATAACTGTCGCGCTAGGGGTGGGCATTCGGTACTTCGGTTCGGTATTTCGGTATTCGATTTCTCAATTGTGTATACCAAATACCGTACCTAAATATTTCGGTACAGTTCAGTATTTCTTATTTCTGTTCGGTATGGTATCGGTTTAATATTCGGTGGTGATAAAGAACAACGAACTACAAAAGTTAAAAAACATGCTCGTTGTATTAACAACTTCAATGCTGCTCATATCAACAATACTGGTTCAGTTCTGTTGAGAATATCAACAACTCTAGTTACTATTCATACTTGTTCTACTCCCACTGTCCAAATTGGTTGCTGAGAATTAGCATGTCTGGAAGCTTACTATTTCCCACGTTGTTGCGGAGCCCTAATGAGGCGTAGGGCAATGCCCAATAATATTTAACTCTTTTCACTGAAACTTACATTATCTTTTAGGGGATTGAGAAATTACAAAGAGTATGAATGAAGTTGTTGCTGAGATATATCTGACCTGGAGCCTCTTAATCGCTTCCATTTTAACTATACCTTCCAGAAGTTTAGTTAGGTCAACCATGACATAAGAACAGGAGGTCATTTGGGTTCAGTTGGACCCAGTGATCGTATGCTGCTTATGCCTCTAACTCTACCTCTTTGGACTTGTTGTTCTCCCTTGAGGCTGCAATTGTCTAAACTAAGTTGTGGAAGTACAATTATGGAGTTATCACAGTTGGCAAGAAATCTTCTAAAGTGCACTGATACTTTATACTCATTAATTGTTGGACAAAGATGAGGTGTGCAAAACACTACTTGACATGTATCCACTGCTTGTTTGTTTCTTATGTTTTTTATCTGAAAATTTTACAATCTATTTCGCGTCGAACTTGTTTGAACTTCTTCAGCTTGATGTTTTTCTTGCAGTCACAAGAAGTTGCAAAAGACTTTGGGGCTGTTTGTACACCAGAATTTTTCCTGTTCAAAAAAGTAATGACTACTCGAATTATATCTGAAAGCTTCAAGGTTAGCATGACACACCATACCCCCTTTTTTGAAATTTAAAAATGCTTTTTTGTCTCTTGTTTCTTCCTTAAATATATGCATTATCTCCCTTATGGATGTATGTTACCCCCTTGCTTCAAATCCTCTCAACAACAGTTCATGGCTTTCTATCCCAGTTCTTACTGGGAGTATTGTAGTGTTTCACTCATTTCTTTCATCCCAAGTTGATACTACTAATTACTAACATATTCTCAAAGCCTCAAAAAAAAAATCCATAAAATTTCGGTATACCGAAATTTTTAAATTATAATACCGAAAACTGAACTGAAATACCGAAATACCGAAAATATAACACCGAATTAGACCGAAATACCAAAAATGTAATACCGAATTAGACCGAAATACTGAAAAAAACCGAAATCGAAATACCGAATTAATTCGGTTCGGTTCGGTCAGGAATTCGGTTTTCCGGATTTTATGCCCACCCCTATGTCGCGCCCCCTTTTTCTTGCGAAATCGGGTTCCGGCATTCATTTGGGGAAAATCCCTTCCTTTTGGGAGAGGGGTATGATTTAAATTGGGTTGGGGGTAATAATATGGGCTAAGGTCCGAAATTAAATCAAAATTAAAAGAGGCTACTTGTTAAATACCTATTTAATTGATAAAATAATAAGTAAAAATAGTTAATAAATGATAAAAAAATAATTTTTATTTATAAAATTGATTTGAATAATTACCTAATATTATAAAAATATAAAATGTCATTTCTTGTGAGATACGGTAATTATGCACTCGTGGGCTATTACTTCAAAGTTATTGCAATTATAACCCAAAAAATATACATGTGGCTATTTGTGCAATAATTTAAGCTTAATATGAATATAGACAAAAAAAATTAAACCAAGAAATGTTATAAAGTCATTTGTGATGAAATTTGTAATTATTTATGTGAATAAAATACTGGGATAAATTAATTTAAAATCCCTAAAAATGTAGAAATTATGGGAAAATATCGATTGATGCTAATGCATAGTTTTGAAGGTATATATATGCATTTAAAAAATATTATAGGGAAAAATTGGGTATCAACAGCTGCCCCTCTTTACTCGGGAAGGATGAAAGAGTTGTCAGGTAAATATATGATGGCCAATTTTGACCGAGCAAGATGTTTTGAGAGACATAGGTCGCACTCTGGTTTCTGAGTTGCCTACATATCCCTGGTTTTATAGGAATCAGGTCGTGTGTAGTTCTGGATTCATTGGGGAAGTATACCGATGAAGTTATCACAAGAACGTACACGAGGTTTTGAAGGGGTGAAATGGTTACGGTGATCGATCAGGTTTGAAATAGTATGAAGGAAATAGAGCGGGATTGATCCTGTTGGGGTAATGGTTGCTCATTGGGTAACCTTCAAGTAAAAGATGCTACAAACGTGTATTTGTGCGGAAATTTAAACATGATGCAGATTCCTTTCGGACCATGAGAACTATCTTTGGACGGTTGAGGATGACGTCCTTAGACCATGACGTCATGAGCCATGAATTGTTCAATGAGGGATTCGCAATCCATGAAATTATGTTCTCAGGCCATGAAAATGGTGCCTCCGAACCATGACACCTTTGAATAATGATATGCAACTTTGAGAGATCCTCAGGCCATGGCATGGTGTCTTCCGGCTATGAGGATGATGCCTTTAGACTATGACGCCTTTGGACAAGTTGACGATATTTCAGCCCATGAGATGCGATATCATGATGTTAAGGGCAACAAGACAAGGCTTAGTCTTGTGAAGTTGAGGGCAGAGCTTAGCCCGAAAGAAGAGCAAAATAGATAGTGCCGGGGACACAGCGCTTAGTCTCGGAAAAAATGCAAGTATGGAGGCAGCGCTTAGCCTCATGCAGATGGAGACAGAGCTTAGTCTCATGCAAGATTCGGGACAGGGCTTAGTTCTATGCAAATGAAGGTAGAGCTTAGCCAAATGCAAGTATGGAGGCAGGGCTTAGCCTCATGCAGATGGAGACAGAGCTTAGTCTCATGCAAGATTCGGGACAGGGCTTAGTCCCATGCAAATGAAGGCAGAGCTTAGCCTTATGCAAGTATGGAGGCAAGGCTTAGCCTCATGTAGATGGAGACAGAGCTTAGTCTCATGCAAGATTCGGGACAAGGCTTAGTCCCATGCAAATGAAGGCAGAGCTTAGCCTTATGCAAGTATGGAGGCAAGGCTTAGCCTCATGTAGATGGAGACAGAGCTTAGTCTCATGCAAGATTCGGGACAAGGCTTAGTCCTATGCAAATGAAGGTAGAGCTTAGCCAAACGCAAGTATGGAGGCAGGGCTTAGCCTCATGCAGATAGAGACAGAGCTTAGTCTCATGTAAGATTCGGGACAGGGCTTAGTCCCATGCAAATGAAGGTAGAGCTTAGCCTTATGCAAGTATGGAGGCAAGGCTTAGCCTCATGCAGATGGAGACAGAGCTTATCTCATTCAAGATTCGGGACATGGCTTAGTCCCATGCAAATGAAAGCAGAGCTTAGCCTTATGCAAGTATAGAGGCAGGGCTTACCCTCATGCAGATGGAGACAGAGCTTAGTCGCATGCAAGACTCGAGACATGGATTAGTACTATGTAAATGAAGGCAGAGCTTAGCCTTATGCAAGTATGGAGGCAGGGATTAGCCTCATGCAGATAGAGATAGAGCTCAGTCTCATGCAAGATTCAGGACAGGGCTTAGTCCCATGCAAATGAAGGCAGAGCTTAGCCTTATGCAAGTATGGAGACAGGGCTTAGCCTCATGCAGATGGAGACAGAGCTTAGTCTCATGCAAGATTCAGGACAGGGCTTAGTCCCATGCAAATGAAGGCAGAGCTTAGCCTTATGCAAGTATGGAGACAGGGCTTAGCCTCATGCAGATGGAGACAGAGCTTAGTCTCATGCAAGATTCGGGACAGGGTTTAGTCCCATGCAAATGAAGGCAGAGCTTAGCCTTATGCAAGTTTGGAGGCTGGGCTTAGCCTCATGCAGATGGAGACAGAGCTTAGTCTCATGCAAGAATATAATAAAGAGCAGATGATAGCAGTGTTCTCTTAGCTGGTAGTAGATTTTAGTATCGCGGTTGTTATGAAGATTGTGACTTTGGGGCGTGTATACTCTTCGTTCCTACAACCAAGGAAAAATTGTGAGTTCTATAAAAGGGGAGGTTGGTTCGTGCCTCCGTCGGCTCGCTTGCTTATTCTGAAGATCCTGTTCAAATCATTGAGGGTAGCGTTTTCTAAACAGAGTTATTTCAAAAGGCAAGCATGCGTAGTTTTCAAAGTAAAAAAAATATGTTTTGGGAAGTTATTTAGATGAACCAATGACTGTGACACGATCCGAGACATTGCGACATCTCTTGCTGTGGAATTTTGATGGTCTTCCTCAAAATTCTACCCTAGTTAGACGGACAAACATTTCTGACTATTGTATATGATGCGATCGGCTGAACTTGCTTCAGAATTTTGAGGGTCCTCCTCAAAATTCTGCCCCATTTTCTGATTGTAGGGGAAATGGAGATTTTTATTGAATTGTGACCGAACCCACAGGGTTGCCTACGTATCCCCTCTTAAATGGGAATCAGGTCGAGTGTAGTTCAATTTACATCATTTGCGAAAACATAAACAATTACACATAGTATCGCTTGACTGCATCTGAATTGATTGTTTTTGGCCAGACTTCTCCGTCCATTTCTGCGAGTATGAGGGCTCATCCCGTCAATACTCTGTGAACTATGTAAGGACCTTTCCAGTTGGGAGAGAATTTTCTTTGGCCTCATCCTGATGCGGAAAGATCTTCTTCAACACCAGCTACCCCAGCATGAACTATCTTGGCTTGACCCTTTTGTTGAAAGCTCTGGACATTCTGTTCTGATAAAGTTGATCGTGACATACTGCATTCATCCTTTTTTCGTCTATGAGGGCTAGCTGCTCATAACAGTTCCTTATCCATTCTGCATCGCTGAGCTCAGCTTCCTGTATGATCCTCAAAGAAGGAATCTCCACTTCGGCAAGGATAACAGCTTCACTACCGTAAACCAGTAACTAGGGAGTTGCCCCGGTTGATGTGCAGACTGTGGTATGACATCCCAGCAAAGCAAATGGTAGCTTCTCGTGCCATTGTTTGTGATTTTCTACCATCTTTCTCAGTATCTTCTTGATATTTTTGTTGGCGACTTCTACAGCTCCATTCATCTGAGGTTTATAGGTTGTGGAATTCTTGTGCTTGAGTTTGAAGATCTCACACATGGCTTTCATTAGATCACTATTGAGATTGGCGGCATTGTCAGTGATGATGGACTCCGGAACTCCGAATCGGCAAACAATCTGGTCGCGGACAAAATCTGCCATGACTTTCTTAGTCACTGCCTTGTAAGATGCTGCTTCGACCCATTTGGTGAAGTAATCAATAGCTACCAAGATGAACTGATGCCCATTTGAGGCGGTGGGCTCGATCGGACCAATGACATCCATTCCCCATGCGGCAAATGGCCAAGGTGAGCTTGTTGCATTAAGCTCATTTGGCGGCACTCTTATCATATCTGCATGTACTTGGCAATTGTAGCATTTTTGGACATACTGGATGCAATCTGTTTCCATGGTCATCCATAAATAACCGGCCCTGAGTATCTTCTTGGCCAAGACAAAACCATTCATATGCGGGTCGCAGGTTCCGACATGTATCTCTTCTAGCAACTTAGAAGCTTCTTTCGCGTCGATGCACCTTAACAATCCTAAATCAGGAGTTCTTCTATATAGGGTTCCTCCGTTGTGGAAGAAATTGTTGGACAACCTCCGAAGTGTGCGTTTCTGAGTATGGTTTGCATGCTCCGGGTATTCTACTTTTGTCAGATACCTTTTATGTCGTGGAACCAGGGCTTCCCATCTGTTTCTTCTTCGATATGAGCACAATATGCCGGCTGACTATGGATCCTTACTGGGATAAGATCAATGAAGTTCTTGTCTGGATGTTGTATCATTGATGACAAAGTAGCCAATGCATCGGCAAACTCATTCTGAATTCTGGGAACATGTCGAAACTCTATCTTTGTGAACTTTTTCCTTAATTCTTGCACATGGTGCAGATATGGTAATATCTTGGAATTCTTGGTGGCCCATTCTCCTTGTACCTGGTGCACAAGCAAATCTGAATTGTCGATTACTAACATCTCCTGAATGTTCGTGACGATGGCCATGTTGAGTCCTAGGATGCAAGCTTCATACTCTGCTATGTTGTTGGTGAAGGGAAATCTGAGTTTAGCAGATACCGGGTAATGTTGGACCATTTTTTATACAAAGACAACTCCAATACCGACACCTTTGAAATTTTCCGCTCCGTCAAAGAACATCCTCCAACCGTCGTAGGATTCAACAATATCCTCCCCTATAAATAACACTTTTTCATCGGGAAAATATGTTCTCAGGGATTCGTATTCTCTTTCCATAGGGTTTTCAGCAAGATGATCTGCCAGTGCCTATCTTTTGACTGCTTTATGGGTTACATAAACAATGTCGAATTCACTCAACAGGTTTTTCCACTTAGCCAACTTGCCAGTGGGCATAGGTTTTTGTAAGATATATTTCAAGGGATCCATCCTTGATATGAGGTACGTTGTGTAAGCACAGAAGTAATGCCTCAGCTTTTGAGCTATCCAGGTCTATGCGCAACAGGTACGTTCCAATAGAGAGTATCGTGCTTCATATGGATTGAATTTCTTACTCAGGTAATAGATAGCTTGTTCCTTTCTCCCTATCTCGTCGTGTTGTCCCAGAACGCAGCCGAAGGCTCCATCTAACACTGCGAGGTAGAGTAGCAAAAGTATGCCTGGATTTGGCGGAACCAAAATTGGGGGTGTTGATAGGTACTCTTTGATCTTGACGAAAGCCTTTTGACAATCCTCGGTCCAACTAGTTGCAGCATCTTTCTTCAACATCGAAGAACTTCCTCAAATGTGCTTATGATCTGTAGCTCTCTTGGATTTGATGATGACGTCGTCCGCATACACCTCGATCTCCTTATGTATCATGTAATGAAAAATGGTAGCCATAGCCCTCATGTAGGTGGCCCCAACATTCTTTAGACCGAATGACATCATCTTGTAACAGTACACCCCCCATGGTGTAATGAAGGCTATTTTCTCTGCGTCTTCTTCGTCCATCCAAATGTGATGATAACCGGCGAAGCAATCCACAAAGGACTGAAGTTCATGCTTGGCGCAATTTTCGATCAGAATGTGTATGTTTGGTAGCGGGAAATCATCCTTGGGACTTGCTTTGTTTAGATCCCGATAATCAATACAGACTCTGACTTTCCCATATTTCTTTGGAATTGGCACGATGTTGGCTAACCAAGTTGGGTATTCAACCACCCTGAGGACCTTGGCCTGATTTGCTTGGTGACCTCCTCTTTGATTTTCAGACTCATATCCGACTTGAATTTCCTGAGTTTCTGCTTTACTGGTGGACACATTGGGTTTGTGGGCAACTTGTGAGCCACAATAGATGTACTTAACCCTGTCATATCATCGTATGACCATGCAAAGATGTCCTCATACTCTTTCAGGAACAGTGTGTACTCTTCCTTTTCTGACGGTGATAAGTGAATGCTGATGCGGGTTTCCTTGATAGTTTCAGAATCTCCTAAGTTGATTATCTCAGTTTCGTCCAGGTTGGACTTGGGCTTGTTTTCAAAATCCTCTACTTCCCTAACAACTTCCTCGGGTATGACATCCTCATCTTCTGAATCACTATCCTTTTGTTGTGTTGCCTCATTACATGTCACAGTTGTCGGTTTATCAAGACAGGAAATAATGATGATGTATAGATAAAGATATGAGAGAAAATGGTAATAATAAATATCGATCCATTGAAACATAAAAGTGATTTTCAATAATTTAAACAACGTTTTTGGAGGCTGGAAGTTTTATTTAAAACAAAATGCAAAAGGGAAATCATTTTCTTGGAAAACAACAAAATAAATATTGTTGTTCAGCCTTGCTACCCCGGGACTCATCGGGTCCTGGATGGTATGACTGTCCAATTCTTGAGGAATGATCTTTTCTCCACAGCTCGGATGGTAAGGCCTTCCTCCTCCTCCTCCTTGACAATTACACAACAGTCCATGTCATCATCATCTAGGAACAAGTTCCTCAAGGCGGCCAATGCTTCTTCTTCCTCTAATCCCCATATGGCGTTGGTCTGCCGGAAAGTCTGACTCAAGTGTGGTACATGCTGCTCAAGTGGATAGTAAGAACCACGCCACGGTGGTGACCAATCATTTTATTCTTGCCAGGTGTACTGATACCCTAGCCCAAAGGTTGTACCATGACATTTCAAATGTATTGGCTTGAAGATACCCTGAAGTTTTTTTCCAAGACCCTTGCCGGGTTCATATCCTCTCCACGCTAGTATACTTTCTATCTTGCTGGTCCACCACTTATCTTTCTCAATTTCATTGACCCGCTTTATGTGATGATATGTTTCTCCCCCGAGCCTTTTTATATTCTCAACCACTGGGATAGTCTGATGGTTATAAATGGGGTTGCTCCATCTCCATGGATAATCACCTCTTGATGTTTCCATTCGAACTTCACTGCCTGATGCAAAGTCGATGCCACAGCCCCAGCGACGTGTATCCATGGTCATCCCAACAATATATTATAGGATGCGGATATGTCCAGCACCTGAAACTCGACATCAAACCATGTAGGCCCCATTTGTAAACAGAGATTGATTTCCCCAATGGTAGCCCTCTGAGACCCGTCAAATGCCTTCATGTTCATGGTTCCTTCTCGTATTTCATACAAGCCTTTGCCCAGCTTCTTCAGTGTTGTCAGTGGGCAAATATTGAGACTGGATCTCCCATCTATCAGAACTCTGGCGATGAAATTGTCCTCATATTGCACGACATATGTAGTGGCCTGTTATGATTCAAACCCTCGAATGGTAGCTCGTCCTCGTGGAAGGTGATTTTGTGACTTTCCAACACTTGTCCCACCATATTGGCCATCTCTCTGCCAGTGATGTTGTTAGGTACATACGCCTCACTTAACACCTTTAAGAGAGCATTCATGTGCACTTTTGAATTCTGTAGCAGTGACGTGATAGATATTTGAGCAGATGTCTTGCTCAAATGATCTGTGACTGAATACACTTTTGCTTGCACTTTCCTCCAAAGGTCGTCCGGGCCTATTTCAATAACAGGTGGTCTGTTAGAAGCTTGCTTGCTGGATTATCCCAGATGCTCTGGTGTATAGACTCTTCCCGTTCTGGTCATCCCTTGCGCAGCGCCGAATTCTTCTATTTTGTTCTTTACTCTTCTTCTAGACTCGGCCACATAATCCCAAGGTATAGCCTTAGTGTTGAAAGGCGTCGTGGTTGACACCGTCACTGTGAAAGGCGTGGTTACTTCTACCTCGAAGGGAACATGCGCAGTTGCGGGGGGTGTAATCTCAACTTCAAATGGAACTGATGCATTTATCTCAACCTCCACCAGCGGCTGGATTTGTACTATAATAGGATTGAGCGTGACTGGGGGTTTCTTAGGATTGTCACCCTCTTTGATAAGCCCAATCGATCCCTCGGGATCCCATTCCTCATCGGTCTCTATCACATTGACACCTTCTCCCCTATGATCTGGGAGGGGGTTGTTGCGGACATTGGGTATAGCTTATTTGGCCTGAATGACCTTATTATCAATCAAGGTCTGGATCTTATCCTTTAGTGTTTGGCACTCATAATTGGTGTGCCCTTTCATGCCAGAATGGTATGCACAGGTCTTGTTTGGGTTGATCCATTGAGATGGATTCTCTACAGTCGCAGCAGGGATATGAGTGACATAACCAGCAACCTTCAGCCTCTCATACAACTGGTCAATGGGTTTGGTAATGACAGTGTATTGTCTAGGTGGTCCGCGATCAAAGTTAGGCCGAGGTCTTGGGTAGTTTAGGCGGGTTAGAGGTGACTGAAGGTGAAGGGGTTAGGAATTATATGTGTGGTAAGCAGTGGTTGGCTGGGAATATCTGGGAGGTGATGGTTGATATGTAGGTGGAGGTGCTTGGTATGTAAGTGGAGAGGTTTCATATACAAGTGGAGTATTGGGTCCTTGGGCGATCATTATTGTTCCTGCATCTTTCTTCTTCGATATACCCCTGACTGCAATGCTTTGTTTGTGGCCTGTAATGCTTCAAAGTTTGTCACCATACCGCTTTTGATGCCCTTTTCAATCCTTTCTCCGAGTTTGATGATATCGGAGAACTTATTATTTTCAATAACCATCAATCTTTCATAGTACTGCGGATCATGTGATCTGACGAAGAACTTGTTCATCTGTTCTTTGTCCAATGTTGGCTTGACTTTGGCTGCTTCTGACCTCCAACGAGTGGCATACTCACGAAAAGTCTTTGTGGGCTTCTTCTTTAAGTTCTGAATGTAGAAGACATCCGGCGCATTCTCTGTGTTGAACCTGAATCTGTCCATGAAGTCAGACGCCATACTCACCCAGTTGGACCATTTCTTAGGATCCTGGCTGATGTACCAGGACAAAGCATCTCCCGTAAGGCTCCTCATAAAAAGCTTCATCCGGATCTTTTCATCTTTTCCGAACCCGACAAGCTTGTCACAGATCACCTGTCCATCAAACATCTCAAACTTGGGAGGTTTGTAACCCTCTGGAAGTTCTACATCCGGCTGTATGCACATGTCTTCATAGTTCAGACCTTCTATCCCTTTGCCTCCTTCGACGCCTTGAACCCGACTTGTCAACTTCTTGAGCTCTTCAGCCAGGTTCTTAATGAGCAGATCCTTTTAAGCAAATTCTAGTGCATAGGAGATAGGTTGAGTGGAGTGAGGTAGGGTTTCCACATATATAGGGTTATTTTGGTGATCGGGGGTTTGGTTATAATGGTGGTCATTGGTGGAATTCTGGGGTTCAGGATTGACTGGCGGGGTGTTTTGCGGAGTGGGGTAATTGTTTTGTNAGTTTGGGTATAATGGTGATCATTGGTGGAATTCTAGGGTTCAGGAATGACTGGCGGGGTGTTTTGCGGAGTGTGGAGTGTGGTAGGTGTTTTGTTGGTATTGTGGTGGGATAGTTTGATTTTGTGGTGGGGTTGTATAATGGTGAGGTGCAGGAGGATTCTGTGGGCGTTTGTTGGGTGTGTTTTGTGGTGGTGCGGGGTTCTGAGTGTTTGAATGGTTGACATCTGGGATATTAAGTGTGAGGGATAGATTTGCTAAGCTCCGGACCTGCTCGAGCTCACCCTGGAGTTCTAGTATTTTCTGCTCAAGTCGTGATACCACATCATTTGGGGCCTGAGTACCTCGACCATTGGAAGTTTCCCCGTTCTCAACATATGTGTTGCCATCGTTTCTGGTGCCGTTCAAATCATCCATCTTTGCTTTCCTTTTGCCTATTGGTTGACTTGGAGGAGGAGAAGGTGGAGGGCCTCTGGATCTAGTATGATAAGACGACAATTCCAGTATGCACGAACCAACCTTTGGGGAATGGGATAATCAAAAGAAAGAAAGACAAACAAAAGGTAACCAAGTCAGTAAGAGTTCTAAAAGAGTACTTGCGGTATTTAAACAAATAATGCGGGAACGTAAATTCGCGTCCTAATTTGGGAGCCTCTTTGTGCCCGAGGTAGGCCTAGCGACAAGTTTATTTGTAGAATTTCAGGGCCAATAATTGCCTCATTTCATTAATGTAAAAGTAGATAAATCTAAAACGACACTAAATAAGATAAGTCACTAATGGCACTTGGCCTTATTACATTTGAAAAAGCAGGTAAATCTAATTTACTTGGTCCCAGAATGACCTTCCCCAGGCTTGATCTTCTTGGATCTGTCGATCAGGTTCCCCAAGTCGTGCATGCCCAACAGCAGGTATACCCTCTCTAGATTCCCTCCTTTGCTTTCCTCAACATTCTGGCAGTCGGTGACTCTTTTCCTCGTCTTTCCCTTTAGCTCCATCAGACCTTGCTCCAAATATTCCAACCTTTCATTAGATTTGATAGCCATTTCCCTCCATTGATTGGTCAGTTCCATATCAGTCTTGTGTTGCTCCAGATGCTCGGCCTCGGACTCACGAACCCTTTTGCGCAGTTTATTGTATTTCACTTGGGCTTCAGCAACTTCGTCTATGACCTTGTTTCCCCCACCGATTCCCGACTCAACTATCCCTGCTATGCTATCTTCCAACCATGATAGGTAAAAGCATACATGCCCCGCGTGGTACCTGTCTGGCTCGATGGTGTCCCTTTCTACAACAACATTTAGATGCCACATATGTTGAGCTTCAAATTTGTACGGGATATCGTCGTCCTGAAAATCTGCCCTATAATGACTCATTTTAGAAACTCGCGGTATGACTTGCTTCCTGCCTGCCTGTCTCATAACCCTGATGGGAACATAAGGGTATATTCCCCTTAATCCGATCAACACCAGGTGTGGAGCGTCCCTCGATCTGATGATGAACTCACAGGTAGTGAACCATTCGAACATCCATTGAACCTGGTCATTAGTCAAATTGTCAAAAACTGCGCCCATTTGTAGCATTTTCCGGCTGAGCAAACCTGTCTCGGATGTAAGTCATTCTTAGGGTGATGGAAGGCTATATGATCATTCCATGCCCTTCGTGGAAACTCTTGACGATATTGACCCCTTTGGAGATACTCCAATAACCAAACCTGTAGTAGCAGATTACAACCCTCAAAGTGTTTGAACCCCTTTTGGCAGTGGTCCAAGGCTCGGTATATGTCCGCTATGATCATAGATGCAATGGTATATGTCTGCCCCTCGATCCCCTCCATTAAGGTTTTGGCTACCATAGCCAGTCTAGTATGAATCCTGTCTCTTTTACTTGGAAATACTATCATACCCAGGAAGCAAACAACAAACACAAAAACCCCGCGGTGAATATGACCCAAGGAAGTGATAGCGAATTTACCATGGAAGATATGATAGGATTTTCTATGGCCATATCGTTCATAAAGGTAGCCAAAGGTTATGCAGGACTCTTTCAGGCACTTTAGATCATCGTTCTTTTTCAAAGCCATCATTTTCAGGAAACCCCTAGCGGCACGGTTTTCCGGTACCAATAAACCCGGACTGTCCCAAGGTAATCCAGCGAATCCCCCTATCTCCTCCAAGAGAGGGGTCATTTCTATGTTGTCAAAACGGAACACAGACCTTTCTCTGTCCCAGAACATAGTGGCCGCTTCGATCAATATATTGTTTGGTTAAATATCCAATAAAGAGGGTAAGTTTTCGAGGACCCTTTTCACATGATCTTTGTCACTTGGCGAAAGGTCCTCCCACCAATCCAGCAACAACGTTGGTATTCTTTGGACCATGCCGAACCTGGGGACTTCGTGCCTCATCTTCTGCAAAACAAATAAGGTTAGACCATTTCTCCCTCCAGATTTAACTACTTATACATCAATGATTAGCATATTGACACTTATTTCTCCAAATTAATGCACAGATCGTGGTTGCGTCCGTTGGGATTATGGAAACTCTAGTGGACTTTTGGACAAGGCTTTTCCTAAAGGTTATTATGTGGACAATATATTAACCCGACTAGGTTCGACCATGATGCATGTACAGTTATAATCAGAGTAAGGTTACTATGGGGGTCTATATTGGTACCCTCAAGCGGACAACTTGAGGGGGAAAGGCACGGAACCATCGACTGCACCGTTGATCGACTAGTTTTACCGCAAATAAGCCTTTCCGAATTTGAAGGGTGATATATAGGAAGAGCGCAACCACTCATCAAGCGTTGCTAAAGGATTGATTACACACGAGTGGAATATGATGTTGAGCATGATTTATGCAGCAGTAAATAACATGTTGTCGCGTATTTGCACGTTAGGAAAATAATAAAGGTGGTATTTAATAATTGAAAGATGTTTAAGAAAGGGAAACAAAGAAATGAGTTAGTTTCTGCAGTAAAGGAAATCATAAATGCTCAAAACGAGCAATTAAATTCACATAAGAGGAAAGGGAAAGGGTGCGCACATACCAGCAAAAAGAAGCATGCTTCAGACTAATTTACAAAAAGAAATTTTGTTATGGTAAAAGCCTAAAGTCCCCAATAGAGTCGCCATGCTGTCGCGCCCCCCTTTTTTCTCGCGAAATCGGATTCCGATTCATTGGGACAACTCCCTTCCTTTTGGGAGAGGGGTATGATTTAAATTGGGTTGGGGGTAATAATATGGGCTAGGGTCCGAAACTAAACCAAATTAAAAGAGGCTACTTGTTAAATACTAATTTAATTGATAAAATAATTTGTAAAAATAGTTAATAAATGATTAAAAAAAATAATATTTATGCATAAAATTGATTTTAGATAATTACCTAATATTATAAAAATATAAAAAGTCATTTTCTTGTGAGATAAGGTAATTATGCACTCGTGGGCTATTACTGCAAAGTTATTGCAATTATAACCCAAAAATATAAATGTGGCTATTTGTGCAATAGTTTAAGCTTAATATGAATATAGACAACAAAAATTAAACCAATAAATGTTATAAAGTCATTTGTGATGCAATTTGTAATTATTTATGCGAATAAAATACTGGGATAAATTAATTAAAAATTATGGAAAAATATCGATTGATGCTAATGCATAGTTTTGAAGGTATATATATGCATTTAAAAAATATTATAGGAAAAAATTGGGTATCAACAATAACAACATTAATATATAAGTAATGGAAGCTAGTGACACAACTCAAAAATAGCAATCTTTTTCATTAATAGAGAAATATAAAGCAAGAAAGATGGGTAGCTAAGCACATTATTTATTTGGAAGATCTAAAAGTTATTAGTTGATCAGATCCTTTATTCGGATCACATTCTTTATTTGGACAGTCTAAAAATTATCACCCAAAGACCTCAATTATAGAACATTTTGTATTTATATAACAAAAAATCCAAAAGAACCTCACTTCTTGTATGTCCAACAAACTCCAAAAACAAGTTGAAAAGCTTGCAAAAAATAATCAAAATGAAAATTTTCAAGTGGAATGTTTGCATGCTTCTCCTCAATATCCTTCTTTATAAGGTATTTATTATTGGATCATGTCCTCTAGCAAGAGGGATTAATTTGGCAACAAACCAAAGAGTCCAAGTACATATTATAAATAGGCTTAAATCAAAATGTAATACTTTGAAGATGAACTACTAGGAATTTTCTTATACTAGAGTCTCAAAACCAAGAAATTAAGCAAATGACCGACTATCCTTATCCATCTCACTTAACAAAGCCCTTAATTAGACGAATATGGATACAAATTGTTTGAAATTACTCATGAACTCATGACTGAGCTAGCTTAGCTAAAGCTTTCCCTTAACCACGTTGTTTTGGTTTTATTTTCATTCATTTTTTAGGAAAATCAAGGGGGGGAAATTACTATTTTAGAAGTTTTGGGGTTTTGCAAGACTATCAAAACTAGAAAACGTATACAGTTTGTCACGGTAGCGCAAAAATGATTTTTTTCAAATTTTAATACGGTGAACCTGGATATTGGTTTATTGACTAGATCCTAGAATAAAAGGCTGGATGTGCAGATTTGACTGTTCCTAACACTACGAAAATTGTATATTCTAAGAAAAGGAAAGATGAACTATTTTTGGCTTTTCTTTTTTTCATTTTCGATTAGTTTTTCTTTCATCCCTTAGTTTATCTTAAGATAGTTTTTTTGTTTTTTTTATTTTTTGTTCACGAAAAAAAAACTATTATACTTGTATCTTAATACATCGTACAGCGATTTTGGCACATATACAGTGACATAACCATTCTATGCCAAAGGTGATCAAGCACACACCCTTTGCCGAATTTTTTTATTGTGTATATAAGTTAAATACTATATTATATGGTATATTATATGTTGAACATCCTTAACACATTTGAGTGAGGGAGTGATACGAATCTAAGTGCGGAAGACAAGAAATTAAAAATAAATGACCAATCACTCAATAATTACATAACACAGTGAACCTAAACTATAAGAATACCTTCAAGTGGAATCCTAAACTACAGGAATACTCCACTTGAAGAACACGCCTTGAATAAGTTGACATCAACAATGGCAAACCACCATTACACCTCTCAAAACAGTCTTCATTATTCATCAAAATTAGTCTCTCTAAAATGAAAGCCTCAATGGCTATTTACAATAGGTTGGGTACTTGACTACAAATGACCCAAATGCCCCTAAACTAATTCTAATGAACTAAGTGCAGTCACTTATTACAAGTATAGCCTCCAATTTGCTAAAGTAGTCATCAGTTGATCCAAAGCGCATGTTGGCTATCTTGGGTCGTATGAGGGAGTCTATCAGTTAAGGGTGTTCAAAGTGACGTGTGGTTCACGGGTTCAAAGTTCCCGTTTTGTTTGCCAAAACTAAACGGACACCACCATGTGTGGTCCATTTAATTCCTTTTCAATTATTTTTTTTTAATAAAATAACTCTTACAATTTTTGTAGAAATAAGCAAATAATATTAAAAGTAAATTTTTAAAAATATTGACTTTATTATAGTTTAAATATTTTTGACGGAATTTCTAGCTACACGACTGCACATATAGCATGAGGCTACATGATAATACCACTAGGTTACAATGAGAGGATTGCAATTTGGACTTAATAGTAAATTATTATTTGTTGGAATGTTCAACATTTACCCCCTAAATTTTGTATTTGTGAACAACTATTTTTTGACCACACCCAAATTCTATACTATTTTTTGCTATAAATATTAATGTTATATCTAATCTTAATATTTTAAATTTTTATCTTACTCTTAATAGGTTCTATTTAAGAAAATTAAAAACAACAAAAATATTCACATTCTTAGAATATAAGATTTTTTCCTATGTTTAAATAGAAGAAAATATATATAAACACACACACACACACACACACATATATATATATATATATATATATATGTGTATCTTATCTTCTTTTATTCAATAAAAAAAAAAGAGTTAAGAAAAATAACTTTAAATAAAAAAAATAAAAAATAAAATAAAAATAAAAATAAAAATAAAAACGGGAAAAAATAAAAACAAGACCACCCAAACACCTCACTCCCTCACATCTCTCCCCCCACTCCACCCAAACACCCCACTCCCTCATACCACTTCCCCACTACACCCATGTCCTCACACCACTTCCTCACTACACCCACTCCCTCACACCACTTCCCCACACTCCCACTTCTTCTCCCCACTCTCCCACATACACACCCATATATAATGGGGGGAAGACCAACTTTGAGGGCGGGGTTTTTTTTTGGGTTGTTCAATCGGCAGAGGCTTTGTTCTTCAATCTACAAGCATATATTTTTCCTTTTCTTCAGTTGGTGGCATTTTCCTTTTCTTCAGTCTACACACACACACAAACGGTGGCAGCCATTGACTCATATCGCCGGAATCCGGCAAACCAATTCCTTCGTCAAGTTCACACCGCCACGAGCATCACTCCTAAAGTCCACTATTTCAAGAAACAAAGGCGAAAGAACCAGTAGCTACTGGTCATTTCCGAGGTTGCCGACGAGGTTCCCTCCGTGGCCGTTTTTGGCAAATTTTTCGGTCAAAAGCTTTATAATCCTTAAGTTGCTGTAAGTTCAATTCAAATCCTTCTATATAAGGTTAGTTTTTCATAACTCTTTAATCGCTTTCTCGATAACTTAAGAAGGTGTCTCTGTTAATTGTCATCAAACTCTAAGATGTATTGTTGCTATATGTCTATTTTTGATTTGTTGGTATATGTATTTCTGTTATGCAATTTTTCATATGCTTAATATTAGGCTCTGTGTTGGTTAGTACCAGCATTTAGCGTGTAAGTATTGGGTAGTGTTTCAATCAAAATAATCCCGGAAAATATTAGTCGTTAAGTAAGTGGCTACTGGTTTTAATGCAAAATAATTCGTTGACCCAAATAACTAAACTATACACCGCTAGTAAAGTACGCGTTCGCGCGACTTTGGAGTTTTTCTTAAGTAATTAGTTGCTATTAATTATGTACACGTACACGTGACATGATTTTTTTTTAGCAAGCTAAAATTGTGCACATAAACTTAATATGATTGAAATATTTTAGTTGTGGAGTTTAGGATCGACCTTTAACGTATAGGAGACCCTTATTTCAATTGAAAAGCACTTAATTTCGTCAAAACTCGGCTTTTTACCGAACTGGGGACCCTGGCGTTTCAGCCTTAACGCCTGGCTAACGCCAGGCCAGGGCTGGCGTTTCAGCCCTAACGCCTGGCTAACGCCAGGCCAGGGCTGGCGTTTCAGCCCTAACGCCTGGCTAACGCCAGGCAAGGGCTGGCGTTTCAGCCCTAACGCCTGGCTAACGCCAGGCAGGGCCAAGTTGTTTGGTTTTGTCGTCCGGCTATCGCCCGGGTGTCTCCTTTTACGTATGTTCCGACGTAGTTGCATCCTTTTAGCTCCATTTCATCTCCACTTCACCCATACATGAAATAAACTCCATTAAACACTTAACAAGTATATTTTATGCGTATAAAATGTATGGTATATCATATGATTCAACTATGCAATTTAGCCTTGCATCATACGCGTGACAAGATTCTTGACACGTCGAACTAAACGAGTATGCGTACGCGTGACTCGTATTGAGTTAATTATTTAAATAATCGAATAATAAGAAAGGTTAAAAATACAAATATATCCTAAAAAGTGAGTAATTAAACAATTTAAGCCAAGTTTAATCATTAAGTGACCGTGCTAGAACCACAAAATTCGGGAGTGCTAACACCTTCTCCCGGGTTAACAGAATTCCTTACCCGGATTTCTGGTTCGCAGACAATTTAAACAGAGTCAAAATTTCCTCGATTTGGGTTTATAATAAATCGGTGACTTGGAACACCAAATAAACTATTCCAAGTGACGACTCTAATAAATAAAATAATCCCATTTTAAATAATGTCACTTTAATTGGAAAAATTCCCATACCCCTTTTAGGGCATATAAAAAAAAGGGAGGTGTGACAGTATTCACAAGACAACCATTAAGAAACAATGAGGATTACGAGAGAATTGAAACTCGTTTGTTATATTTTGATTTGTATATTCAGCAAATTGACATGAGAAATTTAATTTTTGTTCACAAAATCAAATCAAATTGAATTGTGACTACTCTGGTGCTAATTGCCCTATTATTGTCTAACACAGTCCTAGTAAGTTTCTTTTATAAAAGGTTCTAGTTTTCGACAATTATGCGGAGCAAGAAATTAGGGTGCCGATGTAATAATTTAAGGAAAATTTAGCCGTCCCTAAAAATATAATAGCCGATAAATATATTATATATATATATATATTTATATATTTAAACTATAATTATTTTCGAGTGACGGGTAAATATGTTAAAAGCTCATAAGTTAACTAAATTATAAAGTCCCAAAAATGGATGGAAAACAATAAAGTGCAAAAAATGGAGTATTAGGGTCAAATGGCATTTTATTATAAAAAAAAATGTAAAAATTAAAAAAGGGGAAGAAGAAGTCCCTTTTAGAACCTCTTTCTTTTTCCCCACTCTACAACTCCTCTCAGCCGCCCCCCTCCTCCACAGTAACACCGCCAATTTCTCCCACCGCCTCCACTGAAAAGCAGTATTAGGGTTTTGCTCGTGAATCATTTTTTTCCTGATAATTTTATTAAGGAGAAAGGGGGAAAGGAAAAAAGCAGTAATGGGGAAAGGAGAGAAAAGTACGTTAGGGAGGGCATTGGTGAGGCACCATAACCAAATGATTCAGCAGTCGAAAGACAAGGGACGATTCTACAGGAACCAACACAAGAAGGTTCTGGAATCCGTCACTGAAGTCACTGATATTCAGGCCGTCATAGAACAGACAGATGAAGCTCACCGCGTCTTCTCTGACCTTAATCCTCCCGTTAAACTCCTCGTCAATCTGTAAGCAACCCACTTTAATTAACATGTCTTATTTTCTCAGCTTCTTAATTAACTTTTGGTCATAAAACCTGTAATTCTTCGTAAATATGTGTCTGTGTGTGTTTCTTTGGGTTGTCAAGAGCTGCTATGCTTGTCAGGTTTATTGGATTTTGTTTATTTCGAGTGAGTACTGAGGAAAGTAGAGAATTAGGTATTTGGGAATTGCCTAAATCTATTTGTTTAGTTGAGTAAAGTTGGGATTTTGTTCTTTATATTCTTTCTTCTAATTAAATTTTGAGAAAAATAGAGAATTGGGTATTTGAGAATTGCCTTTAATACATTTAAGCTGAGTAAAGTTGTTTTTTTGTTCTTAAATTTTTTTTTTCTTTTTTGCAATCAGTTGTTGATGATAAAGCATGTATCTTGTTGGTGTATATATTCCCTTCCTATTTTAGAGGGACAGGGGTTTGAGGGTTAGTTTGTTGCTAGAGGGTTGTTGTAATGCTTGCGGCTGCGGGTTTCTGGTTTGTTTTTTGAATTGTTTTTTTTTTTTTTTGGGATATAGGAGAAACTTGGGTAGTGTATGAGGTTGGGAGTTTGTTTTTAGTTCTATTTGTGTAGTTTTGTGATTAGAACTGGTTTTGCAAGCGAAGATTCATTCCTGATAATCTTTTTGAGCGCAACATAGAAAACTCTAAAAGTAGAAGGAGAAAAGTAAAAAAAGGGAAAGAATGCAGAATAAGCGACTTGCTGGCCCCTTCTTGAGCGATTATCTTACTCTTTTGTTTATTCTGTTGTGAGATGTTATTCAATTTAGCTTAATTATAGTGTGGTGGGGGATTGACTTGTTGCCAACATATGCATCATTTCCGATCAGGTCAAGTTTTGCACGGATGACAACGTGTTGTGCCATGTGCAAAAATTATGGAATGGTAAAAGAAGGATTCCCTATTGAAACAATTATTGAATAGTGAAAGAAAGAGCTCTCTATTGCCTTGGATGTGGTTGAATTGCTGTATGAGAGGGAGTCCATTAAAAATAAAAGAATACAACATCTTTCAAGAAAGAAATGGGAAATAATGCTCATTGTTTCTCCATAGTGATACTGAAGACTCATTTGCATTAAGCTACTATCTCAATAGCTCTGTGGCTGAAAGACATTTCTGCCGTGGTTCCTCTATGAGAACCTTAAGGAATAGAAGTTCCGGCAGATTATTTACATGGTTATCGACGTGTTGAGTGGCATATGAAACCACATCTCTAAGCACCAGAATTAAGTAAATAACATATATCTTTGCAGTTGTGCTGTCTCTATATCAGAGGTGTGATAGGCTTATACTGCGAAGATCGTATTTCATCTTCTATCTTGAGTGAATATCGCTTTTTATTTTTATTTTTAAATTCATATGCATTACGTAATGACTAAGAAATTATCTTTCATATCTGCCCCGGTTACAGCTGAAAATAGGTAGTAGACTCATTACCTATCTCTTAGTCCTTATAAGCTATTTAAGGACTCACTAGAGGGGGGCTATTGTGTCACTCTTTCTGGGTCATTGGCTCATTGCACCACATCTGTTTCTAAATTTGTAGCCATAAAACTTCTTCTCCAGTTGAAATGTTCCTTAGCTGAAGGCTTCTATATCTGATGTACTGTAATAAACTACTAGTAGTGAAGAAATCTCAACAACTTTTTCCGAAGGGCATCATGTATGTAGATAGCATCAGAATCCTAGAGGATACTTTGATCCGAAGAAGTATCCACTAATGTATGTGACTCTGTTCTAACTCTTATTGAGAGATTTTATTAACTCGAGGAGTGACTTGATTGGTGTAGATGAAGTTTGAATTTAAAAGGAAGTGGAGCAGTAGCACGTTCATATGAACTGCAAAGGAAATCCACCTAAGTCATACATATTCAGTTAATGGGAAGTGAATCATATCCCAATCAGAACTTGTTGTTTTGATACAAGGTTTTCCACATCATGCTTTATTGCAGGCTTTGATATGTTATCTTCGTTTGCTTGAACTCGTGTTATCAGTTAAAATTACTGTGTTTTTGGAATTAGGGCGCTCTCTGGAAGTTGAAGCTAATTTAAAGATAAGATCGCTGATTAGGTGTCATGGTCAACCCTGTAAAAGATTTGACATTTGGGATGATCTTCTCTCTCTTCAGATTCAGTAACCTTGATTTATCATGTGAAGTTCATAGTTGCATTAATGTGCTATATTTGCTTTGCTAAATTTCTATAGAATATGCTAGTGTGAACCATGGAGATCCTGTAACAATTGGCTTCATCTGTGAGAAGGTGTTTTTTATGCTAACATTTCACTTCTCATATTATTGCCTTTTAGCATTTCACTTTTCAACTTTGACTGGGCTCCTTCTAGTACTATCTTTTTGCTGCTTTATAAAAAAAATATCATGTAGCTTCTTTCTGATCTTCTATTCTTTGCTCGTTTGATTTTTCATAACTTTATGTCTTAGTGCCCTCTCTGACAGAATTGAAAGGTGACTTATTTACCCTTATTGTGGTTGTGGCCTGACTTTGTTGTAATAGGGATGGTGATTCTAGCATGGGTGATCTGACACCTGAAGAAAGAAAGGAGCAGCAGAAGAAGGAGGAGGCCTTGCATGCTAACAGTCTTCGTGTTCCACGCAGGTAATTGTTATCCTTTTTAAATCTAGTGCACTATCTGGTGTCCCGGTCCAAGGTTCTGAAGTACTTCTTTTTCAGGCCACCATGGAATACTAGAATGTCAGTAGAAGAGCTTGATGCCAATGAAAATCAAGCTTTTCTAGCTTGGCGCCGCAATCTTGCAAGGTCAGTTCTGTGAGAAGGCATTTTATTTGCTTATGCTACACTAGTGAATGCATGTTTGTGGATATTGTTGCTTTCCTCTCTTTGGGAGTGGGGGCAAGGAATATGAACTTTGTAAATTTAAGATGGATGTTTACAATATCTTGTGTTCATTTTCCTACGGATAACTGCTTACATTCAAAGTTAGTCACTATGGGTTCTGTAGACAAACAGATTGAGCTAAGAAGTTGTGTAGTTATGTTCAAAAGAGAATTTGTACCTTCCCTCCCAGTTTAATCCGTCAACCATTATTTTCCATGTACACTTAAAAATACCTGGTTTGTTTGCACCTAAAGCATATTCCGTCTGTTTATAATGAATTTATGTGTGATGGAGGTATGACCAGAAATCAATAGTACATTGAGAGCTTTCAGATAGGCCTCGTCTTATGTTGGGACTTGGGCTACTGCTTAGCATGTGAATTTTGTTTATGGACATCTTTTGCTCTAACAGAAATTGTTTTATATAGGCTTGAAGAGAACGAGAAACTGGTCCTCACCCCTTTTGAAAAGAACCTGGATATCTGGAGACAACTTTGGAGAGTTGTCGAGCGTAGTGATCTGGTGAGATTCTGATCATTTTCTGCCTTTAGGATTATTCAAGAGGATAAATATTTTTCGTGGCAGTTTAACAGTTAGCATCTGGCAGTCTACTGGTTCCTTCTTATGCTTACTCCTCGTGTAGTTTATTTGATCTGATTATGTAGACTAAAGCGCTGAGAGAAACTGCTTCTTCAAACTTATGGTTGCTTTAATGTCAAGCATTTTAAACTAAAGTTAGGTTTCCTGTAAAGAAGCCTGAAAGTACTTGGTAAGAGATTTTGAAGATTGATCGGTAATCTGGTATGTAGTAACATTTCGGGCCTTGTACTAGAGATACTTTCCGCGTGACGAATTGTGTCCGTTAACGTCGTGTAAATTTGCCTAGTAGTTGGGCTGCAAATGTTTGAGCATGAAAACTGTGAGGACCTTCAAACTCGCCAGGGTTGACTTCTAGGTGCTTCAATAGCCAATTTTTTTACTTTCATACTTCTTGTATCATTGTTTCCTCATTTGTATTTGCCTCCCCTAATTTCTGGATTCCCACAGTTTTATTATTTATTCATTTTTGAAAACGTGAAATTTCATTAAAGCATACCACGGTGTTAGTTTATTGGTTGTTTGTATCTTTTGGATTAGATAAACAATAATGATACTGTGAACTTCGAAAACATCCACTATTTCCCAACTATTGGATAATATCAGCAATAATAACTAATGAAAATTCCAGCATCAAGTATACCTGTTTGCTTTGTTGAACAATTTTGACTTTGCAAAAAAAGTTTATGTAGGCAAAGAGCTTAAACACGACTGCAGTCCCCTTCACTTAGGCCTGTCTGTCCCGGTCTCTTCAGATCCTTAGGATTTACATGTTTTGCATCTTTCCCACTAATGATATTCCCCATTTTATTATGTAGTATGCATTTGCAGTGATCTACTAGTGCAATCGAGAAAAGAGTAATGGATTTATATCTGCTACTTGATTGTTAATAATTCTCTCTGAGTTGGACGATTACCTTCTTTCTATGGACGTGTTTTTTTAATCTTTCTTGGTGTATTGCTGATATATTTTGTATACAGACAGTTTTTGCCCTTCAGTAATAAAATTTATTACTTTGTCAAAATTAGCATTGCTGATTTATTTTAATGTTTCTTCGTCCTCAGCTTGTAATGGTTGTTGATGCACGAGACCCACTTTTTTATCGGTGTCCTGATCTTGAGGTAAGTATTTCAATGCTTCACATAGATTGAAATTCCTTTGAGTGTTAGCACAAGTCAACTACCATGTATTTCCTATTTGTTTGCTTGGATATTCACAGTTTCAGTGACTGCAGTTGAAAGGCTGTTCAGATATGTGTTGATATCTTTTTCATATTGTCTCATGTGGCTGTGCATTCTTTTGATGCGCTACTGTTGAATTCTGATCTTTCTTTTCTTTTACTTTCCTTTTTAATGAAATTTAAAGAGTAGCGAATGGTTTCGTACATAAGCCAAAAACTTCGACTGTAATGATGTTTCTCTTGTTTTACCTGTATCGTACAAGTTCCATATAAGGATTATGCACTGATGGGGCCAATTTGCAGGCTTATGCACTAGAAGTAGACCAACACAAAAGAACAATGCTTCTTGTTAACAAAGCAGATCTTTTACCCATTTCTATCAGGTCAGTAGGCTGATAATATAGTTGCCATTCCCTGCCAGTTCTTTTTTTTTGAATGTGCAGTTTATGCTTCTTGCTTCATCTGCAGAAAGAAATGGGCTGAATACTTCCACAAGCAAGGGATTCTTTTTCTATTCTGGTCAGCTAAAGCTGCCTCTGCGGCTATGGAAGGGAAGATACCAACGATCTCTCAAGAGGCAGGTGATGCTGATACAAAAATTGTTGGCAGGGAAGAGCTATTGGTCCGGTTACAGTCTGCAGCGGAGGAGATAGCTTTGACTAGGAATAGGTCAGCTTCTGTTGGAGAAGGAGGCCCTTCTCTTGCTCATCGTGCTAATGAGAACTTAGCAGCAGATGTTCAATCTAGAAGTGTGATGGTGGGGTTTGTGGGGTATCCTAATGTTGGAAAAAGCTCAACTATTAATGCTTTGGTAGGGGTAAAACGGGCTGGTGTGACATCTACTCCCGGTAAGACAAAGCATTTTCAAACACTTGTGATTTCTCCTAAACTTACTCTATGTGATTGCCCTGGTTTGGTGTTTCCATCATTCACAAGTTCGAGATATGAGATGATTGCATGTGGTGTTTTGCCAATTGATCGGATGACTGAGCATAGAGAGGCTGTACAGGTGGTGGCAAATCGAGTCCCTAGAAAAATTATTGAGGATGTCTACAACATATCTCTGCCAAAACCAAAGGCGTATGAGCCACAGTCTCGCCCACCTACTGCAGCAGAACTTTTGCGAACATACTGTGCATCTCGTGGTTATGTTGCTTCAAGTGGATTGCCTGATGAAACAAGAGCAGCACGTCAGATGTTGAAAGATTATGTTGATGGGAAGCTTCCACATTTTGAAACGCCTCCGGGGGTATCGGAGGATGAAGGTAGTGCAGAGGATGAAGATGTTACAGAGGGCGATGATGGACCTAGAATGTCTGCTTCTGATTCCTCTGGTGATGATGAAGACGAAAATGGACCCAGTCTAGAGCATGTGCTCAGTGATTTGAGTACATTTGATGTGGCCAATGGACTTGCTTCTAACGAGGCAGCTCGTAAAAAGAAGCCCTCAATTAAACCCCATAAACAACACAAGAAATCACAAAGAAAGAAAGACCGGTCGTGGAGGGTCCAGAACGGTGATGCTGATGGGATGCCAGTAGTAAGAGTCTTCCAGAAACCAGCAAACACTGGACCTGTGAGCATCCGATAGGTGTCGATGGAAATTGATTGTATCTTTGCTCCGTGGCGAACTGCATCAAGAGGGAAAAAAAGGCAAAACATGTTATTTCTGATAGTTGGCTCTTTGGCTTCCTGCCTCTGTTGTCATGTGAACTGCTGTTTCTTACCCTACATTATTGCATGTACTATTTGTTACACGCATATCGTTACGATGATAATGCGGTATATATGCTTATTTCTAAGACAGACTCTCTCTAAGGGAGTTACAGGTAAAATCTTATGCAACACGATGTATTGATTCCTTTGAGTTATTCGTCTGAGCTTCTGTGCCTAATGTTTTTTCCTTCAACGGAAAAGTGTCAAAACTACCCCTTAAGCATCAGATTTGGTACAGTCCACCTATCTGAATAAAAATGCCCCTACCGTAATTTTTTTGGCTCAACCTTACCCCTATTTCTGACGGACCTTTCCTTAAAACATAAGCCTATTTATTTTCCACATGTCAGCACCTTAGTAGCCTAACTTAAACCCCATCCCTGATATACAAACCCATCCGCTCCAATTTTTTATAAGAAACCTCGTCTTCTGCTTAAATTTTAGTCGCCACCTGCGGCTCCGGCAATATTACCTGCAGAAACTTCCTATTTCGTTTTTTCCTTTCAATTTTGCTTTTCTTCGGCTCCTCTTCAACTATTTAAAAGATCTCCATTATTAATAGTTCAAGACATAAATATAGCTGTATGGGTTGAAATCTGACCAAACGAGAATCTTTCCATTAGGATATACAACCTTATTATAGTTATCGCGGGGGAAATCAAAAAGAATAACTTACTATATAGAGGTGGACAAAAAGTCATGTGAGTATGTTTGTTTCAGCAGTAGTAACATGTTAATAGCGTAGATATTCAAATTACTTTTCTCTAAGATAATAAAATTGATTAAAACATTATGATTGTAACATCCTAACAAGATCTGATAATTTTTAAAGGGTTTTGTTCCTTTACTAAACAAGTAATTGGTTAGAATAAAAATACTAAAAGCTTAAAGTTTTATACTATCATATTATACTTACTCTTGAATAGTTATATAATAATATCACACTTACAAAGTGTCAATATAAGAAGAATACATATAATAAAATATTATAGTGGAAAGTAGCCAAACAAAAGATCCATCACACTATATCCTATCTTTAAATAATTTATACCAACTTGGTTTTGCCAGAGTCAATAAATTAAAATTGAATGTTCCACCATATTCATGTTGCCAGCAAAAATTGCTTCTTATGCAACAATTTCGAATCCACATGATAGAATTAAAGTTTGGATTTATCATCTGGAGATTAAAAAGATATTTCTTATCACAATTTATTTTAAAGGTTTGCTTTATAAGTTGGATTTTTTAGCAAAAAACCTGATGTGCAAAACCATTCAGCAATAAACTCTCTCTCTAGGAAAACCTGACATTTTCATTTTCCAAGTCTTCATATGTTCCATTAGGAATATTTCCATTAATGGTGAATGTAGGCTCATTATATACCTTAGATCTTTTTCATAATCTTAATGAGTTCATGAGCTTAATCTTACCCAACTTTTCTTACTTAGCATTCATTGATCTAGAGTTAATTATTTTTGTCTAGGATTTATCCTCTATCTTCTTATTTAATTAGTTTAACAAAAGGTCTCATACTTTTTGGTCAAACAATTTGGCGCCGTCTGTGGGAACTTTCTAGCCAAAACCTTAGTTCCCTCTAGATCCAAACATGGTCTTGGCTCTATCCCCCATTCAGTGAAGTTTCATCCTTTCATTACGAATGTCGACTTGCGAAACCGGTCGGTAAACCCCCAAAACCGCCAAACCAACCAAGGCTAAATCCTTACGTGAAACTGGAGTTATGCTCGGTTTATACACGAAAACTGCATTGCGCCACATCAGCAGCCCTGATGCATTGTGAGCATGAGTCATCATAGTGAGACTACGACTACGCATACCAAGCGCGTCCGTAATCCCATTTCCAGGTTGGCACCCAACACCTTCTACACCGTGCACACGCCGCCTTCCCTCCTACTATATGAGATGATACTTGTTGTGTAATTTACTACTAAAATACTCCCTGTCTGTATGTTTGTGGTATGACTTACATTTCTGTTATCTTTGCGTGCCCGGGACTGAGACGAACTGGGACTTGAACTCGAAATCCTAACGGGTGGAGTGGATCGTCCACCCACGAGATGCCCAAGCTCAACCAATGACGAGGCTGAGCGCGAAGCCGATATCAGGCCTTAAACTAGCACTAGAGTACAGAACAAGGCGAGCTGCCCTGCGGCGCGATCCTTAATTCATTGCCAAACGAGGGGACTTCCCAGGTCTAAAGAGCGCAACCGGCGAGGGAAACATGGCCAATCCCCCTCATTCATCAGCTAACCAGCCGACCAAGGTAACAAATGATTCCATGTACTTCTAACCCGCTATTCTTTTTTTTTTTTTTAAAAGAGAAGGAAGTGAAATAGAGAACATGGACGTCCTCCCAAATACGCGAACGAAGGCTAGCCGACATACAAGCTCTAAGTTCCTTCCTACGACAAACGGCAAATCGGGAAAACCCCCATACCGTACCATACTACAGATAACAGACAAACGACTTAGGACAAGCCGACATCATTGAGAAACAACCTCCATAGCCTGGGACTGGGCGGTGAACCCAGGAAACGTACAATATCTCCAACACAGACAGAACATGAATACGAAAAGCTTGCCCATATGCTCGCCATGACGATGCTACGCCAATTCAGCCGACTAAATACGACAAATCATATCCGAACTTTGCTCGGACTAATCAAGTCCTAGGGTGTCCAGAAGCCTAAGCAATAAGTTCATCGCCCATCCCGTCAACGGTCTTTCCAGGTCGAGCAATGAAGGGACTAGATAGATTGGGACTCACCCTGATGCGTACATAGACTACGCAGCAACGCATGATATTCTCCAATGAAAGCAAGGCAGCACGCGACATTCTTACCACTTAATCGAACCCGCACATCGCCAATAAAGTACAATTCGACCTCGTTCGAACTACCAAGTAAGGTTCGACCTCGCTCGAACTCATTACATGTCATAATTCGACCTCGTTCGAATTACCAAGTAAGGTTCGACCTCGCTCGAACTCATTACAGGTCACAATTCGACCTCGTTTGAATTTACACCCATGCGTTCCCCGGCCATCCCCAAGCGAAAGTACAATTCGACCTTGTTCGAACTACCAAGTAAGGTTCGACCTTGCTCGAACTCATTACGGGTCACAATTCGACCTCGTTCGAATTTACACCCATGCGCCCCCCCGCCATCGCCAAGAAAAAGTACAATTCGACCTCGTTCGAACTACCAAGTAAGGTTCGACCTCGCTCGAACTCATTACGGGTCACAATTCGACCTCGTTCGAATTTACACCCATGCGGCTCCCGGCCATCGCCAAGCGAAAGTACAATTCGACCTCGTTTGAACTACCAAGTAAGGTTTGACCTCGCTCGAACTCATTACAGGTCATAATTTGACCTCATTCTAATTTACACCCATGTGGCCACCGGCCATCGCCAAGCGAAATAACATTTGACCTTGCTCGAATTAACAAAATAAAATTCGACCTCGTTCGAAGTAACAAGTCAAATTCGACCTCATTCGAATTAGCAAGGAAAGTTCGACCTCGCTCGAACTAACAAAATAAATTCGACCTTGTTTGAATTAACAAGTCATGTTCGACTTCGTTCGAATTAGCAAGCTAAGTTCGACTTCATATGAGTTAACAAAGTAAGGTTCGACCTCGCTCAAATTAACGTGATAAAGTTCGATCTCACTCGAATTCTCAATTGAAAGTCAGGGACTCACCACGAGAAAATCCGAAGATCTTTTTTTTAAGAAAAAAAAGAGAAAGAAGAAGAGAAGAAAGGCAGGAATGTACAGCCAAAGACAAACTAAAAATCATATTCAGAAGATGTACATGTGCAACAACGCCTTACAAAAGGCCAAAACGGGCCCAAAAAAAAAACGAAAACAACGACAAGCAACGCCAAAGAAAAGAACAAAAAAAAGCTACAAGACTTCACTCAACCTCATCTCCACCATCGTCCCCTCCAACACTATCTTCATCAGAAGAAAGCCCCTCTTCAATCTCAGCATCCCCACCGGCCTCCGGTGTCAGGGGGGTCATAGCTGCAGGTAAGACGAGCCTCGCGTGCTTTAACACGAGCATCTTCAAAAATGGCCTCAGGAACGCTCCCCGCTGCCCACAAGACCTTATATATATCTCGTTAGGCCTCAGCATGGATCCACATCTCGTACAAATGGCGGGGGACAGAAACAAAGGCGGGTTCTTGAGGAGGGGCCTGAGCCAACCACTGCGCCTTCTCGTCCTCGAGGGACACAACTTGATCACCCAGGTTCGAGGCATCCTGCTCGAGCACGCCGATTTTCTCTTCGAGCCTTACCTCCCTCAGTGCAACCATCTCCCTCCCAGCTCCCGCTCAGACCTAAGGACGCGAATAGTGTCTTCCAGCACTGTTGCCCTAGCCAAAGCCGCCTCTCGGGCTCCCTCGACCCTCTCTAACTTGGTCACCTTCCTCTCTAACTCAGTCACCTTCTCCGTTCGCTCTGCACTTAGATTGGCGAATCTAGTGGCATTCTGCTCAAGCTCGGCTCGCAAAGACAACACCTTCGCTTGAAGATCCTCACATTCCTCTGTAACCCCTTTGACCACCTCGAGCTCCTCGTTTTTGACCCTAAGCAGCCCCTTGAGCTCGCTGCATCTGCAGATAGACCGCACCAGATCCTCGTCCTTCTTCTCCAACTCCTCCCTAAGGGATTGAGTATTACCGCCCGCTCTATGCTGCGCGTGCATCTCACGACACCTGTTGCGATACCGCGATACTTTGTGGACCTTTTCAGAAAGACATCGACCCGTGTCTCAGCCCGACGAGCACTCTCGATCTCCAGCATGTAAGCCTGAGGAGGAAAAAAGGAAGAATCAGCGAAAGCAAAGGGCACAAAACAACCCCATCCACACCGCGTGACAAACCGACATCACTGATCTCCGGAAGTGACCTGCTTTTGGCGGCGGAGCACAGAAGGTCAAATTGGGGCACCAAGTCCACCGTGTCCTCCAACAGGTCAAAGTCCGACGAAATTTCGAGCACACGGGAATGACCTCCCACACTCACATCGACCCTGGCAAAACATTCCTCGAACATCCTCATGTCCTTAGGATCAATATCAGAATCAGATTCATAATCATCTACCACTACGCTCTTCAACCTCTCATTAGCCGAAGAGGGGGTGCGAGCCTGCCGAGACGTTGATGGATCTCTCAGAAAAATTGTGGCAGCCCCCGAAATCTGTCCCCTACCACGGCAGCCTCTTCCACACTCTAAACGGGCATCGCCTCCACACCCAGGCTAGCATCACCACCAGCTTCAGACACTGCCAGAATAGGGTCACCCCTCGAGGGAATTTCAAACAAAAACACCCCATCTGACATTATCCTCCACCTCTTCGACGCGGCCTCTTTACCATCATTATGAGAAGGTTTGTCCGCCGAACGAACGGTGGGGACCAGAGTATCCGATCGAGGAGAATCTTCCGAATGACCAGGTTCGGATGCGGACGCGATATGTGGAATAGCCAAACTATGGATGCCCTCATCCACATCCAACACTGGTACAGGGCTAGCAGAGGAAGCCGAACGACGGAAAGCAAGGACGGCATCCCTCACCCTTCTCGCTCCCCTCCGACTTGCCAATGAGAAAAATTCGACCAAACGAAGATATAAGGTAAATAAAAATACGGAGCAAAGAACAATTCAACTAAGTCCGAGACAAGCCGACTCGCCAACGAAAGCCTTGCGCCCAAACCTCTCGTGGAAGGGTGCCCATTCGCGAATCCCCATCATATGGGGCAAAATAGAGCTCACCCACCCGCGAATATCAACAACTTGCAGAGGAGGTAGTCTCTCGGATGCAAAAACAAAAAAACTCGACGAGATCACTAAAGGTAGACAACCAACAACCATTTAAAAAAAAGAGAATCAAAATAAAGGAAGACCTACGGGTGAAATTCCACATCTCAGGAAACCTAGCGGGGTTCGATACCACGTGCTCTGTTCGGACATAGAAGAAGTTCTCCCAAAAGCGGTGATTGGACTTGGCATCCATCTTCACCACCAAACCCTTGGTTCCTCGGTGACGAAGGTGAATCATCGTGCCCCTATGTAAATGGGGCACAAAGAGGTGAATCAGGTGCTGGAGAGAAATTCCCCGATCGGCCAGCTCCGCCATGCTTGATAAGCATAAGGAAGAGTTTGTATATGTATAGAGAGAGTTGAGCCGGACACACCTCGTAGAAGCGATATAAATCCACCGCCAAGGAAGGAAGTGGAAGTGTGTATCCGATGACAAATGGATATGCGTAAAATGCGTAGTAGCCCGGGCGGTGTATATGCACTATGTAACGACCCGCCGGAACCAATTCAATGTGATCAGGGATTCTCCATTTGGATTTAAATGACGTGAGCACCGCAACATCCATCATAGAAATAACAGGTTCAAACTCATCGTTAGTAGGGCTCTTGAAGTCAGTCCTTTCCTTCCCTGGGCGGGGGACCACTTCATCTAGTGTCAGAAAACTTTCATCCTCCGCCATAGCCACTCCCTCTTCGAGTGGGGGTATATCATTTTCCGGTACCGGGGAACCAACGACTCTATCAAGGTTGGAAGACGCGCTGGCCATCTCTTTGATTGATTACATAGATCGGGAATATAGAGAAAGGAAGGTAGCAGCCACGAGAACTGTTAGCAGAAAAGGAAATACGAGAAACTGGAGAAGAAGAAGGAACACCTTAAGACTTTCTCGTGAACAATTGGGGGACACTACATCTGAATGGGAAACTTTTCCCTATTTATAGGGCTATGAATATTTTGGGAAGAGAAACCAAATGCCGCCATCTTTTAAAAATAATGGAAGGGGCACGGGAAACGACACAACGCATAGAGAACGTGCGTCATAATGACGCATGAAGCGTTTAATGACATTCTGAACTGACGTAACTGTCTGATGAAGCTCTCAAAACGTCACATCGCTACCTCGTCGTGAGGTACTCGCCCATCGCCCAAAGTGCTCAGATTTCTCACAACTTTCGAACTGACAAAATCCGCCCATCGAGCTCGCCAAAAGACGACCCCAATAGGCGGAGGAACTAACTGTATGGGTCAAAGTCTGACCAAACGAGAATCTTCATGAAGAGGAACGGTAAATGGTCAATTGGGACGAAGTCGTATTCATACAACACTATAGGGACAAGCACCTCGGCCACAACCGAGGTCGTATACTCAGAATGCTTGTACGACGAAGTGGATGTTACGACATTTCATAGGGTCAACTGGTTGTACAGTTAAATGACTTAAGTACTCTGGCTAATGAACGGGGGTAAATTAGAATGCCTAGTATATATACTAGGTGAGGGAATGGAGAGAGAAAAAGGTGATTCACAGATTACACACTTCTTCACTGACAGGGGAAGGGAATCGTAGAATCTATCTTGTAAATGAGAGAAGGTTCAGAACCTTGCTATTCACTTTTGTAGCCATCGTTATGGAATAAATAAAGACATACCCTGTGGACATTAATGTTGAATCCTTTCTTTCTTCTTTATTTACATTATGGAGTAACGGTGTCGAGAACGTAGGATACATTAGATCTTTTTCATAATCTTAATGAGTTCATGAGCTTAACCTTACCCAACTTTTCTTACTTAGCATTCATTGATCTAGAGTTAATTATCTTTGACTAGGAGTTATCCTCTATCTTCTTATTTAATTAGTTTAACAAAAGGTCTCATACTTTTTGGTCAAATAATAGCTTACACTGCAAAGCAATCATCATATATAAGACATTATAAAGATATTCATTTCTTGTATAGAAAAATATTCTTCAATTAACAACCACAATTGAGGCTAGGGACATAACACATCACTTCTTGTTTGAAGAATTTGTTGCATAAGTCCGCAAAATTGAAGTAAAAGTGTTATTTGGATACATTTTGTAAAATAGGAGTATCCAAGAAGGATTAATGTCGAATGGATGGTTGATTATATTTGGTTCGCTCCAATCAGTTTGGCCTTCAATATTCACGAAAACAACACTTTGTTCTTCATGTTCATCTTCTTCAGAGAAAGGGAGACAATAATAGGAGAATGTGGGTTCAACTGTTTAGTCCTTTTTAGGCGGGTTGAGTCAAAATCCAGTTATAGGTGAGGTTTTTTTTAATTTGGGAAGGGCTTAATTTTGAGTCAATCAAATTACGCCATGTAATAAATAACATTCAATTATTTTATTTTCAGAGGACTGTTAGTTTTAAGGGCAAACTTGAGCCAAAAGGAAAACAGCAGGGGCATTTTTATTCAAATAGGTGGACGGGGAGCATTTTTGTACCAAATCTGATACTTCAAGGACAATTTTGGGCCTTTTCCGTTTCCTTAAAACAGACAGTAGTAATAAATCGAAACACCCCCACCCCCGTTGTCAAGACCCAAATTCCCAACCCACAGGATCGTGATGGCGCCTAACACCATACTTGCTAGACAAGCCAATGTTAGAAGTTGGTTAGCCATTTTCCTTTGAATATTTACTTAAACACAAAGAGACAATTTAAAATAAATTAAATCTAATAATTTCCAACAAATGTAATCAGGCATAATATTCGATATGATGAAACGAACCACGAACTAAAACTAACTATATAACTACCCAAGGTCTGTTGTCACAATTCACGAACTTCTAAAGAATACTACAAATATTGGGCTGAAAGAAGTATATATCTGTTTTTGAATGTAATAAAACAATATATATAAAATTAAGATAAGACTCCAGGAATCTACGGACGCCAGCAGATCTACCTCGTGTCTCCGAATGATGATGTCAGCTACTAAAATCCCCTAACTCTGGTCGGTACCTGGATCTGCACAAAAGAGTGCAGAGTGTAGTATCAGTACAACTGATCCCATGTACTGAGTAGGTGTCGAGCCTAACCTCGATGAAATAGTGACGAGGCTACGGCGAGGCGTTAACAATATAACCTGTAAACAATATATAATAAATCAAGAAGGAAATAATAATAATAAACTAAATAACCAGTAACTTGCAACAATAAGTAAAAACAACCTGGATAACTCTTTTCAGATATCCACTATAATCAACTCCTCCAAATTTTCAAGTTTCAATTTAAATCACAGTAAAATCAGAGTATGAAAACCTTTTTAATAAAATCGGAGATTTTTCAAATCCTTATTTTGAAAATCAGTAAAACATAATTATTCTCCCTTATCGCTCCTTGTTGCAGCGTGCAATCCGTTTTCACCTGTCCACCCTTATTGCTCCTCCCTATATATATATATCACCCTTATTTCTCTTGTTGGGACGTGCAACCTGATCCCACCTGTCCACCCTTATTACTCCTTGTTGCGGCGTGCAACCTACTCCCACCAGACATATCATATAAGTTTATTTACGAAAACTTTCACAATTCAGGCTAAGCCTTTCACAATATTTTTGTATCAACAATTGTAAACAGAAGCTGTAAAACACATAAACTTCATCAATTATCATATCACAATGAAACCAACAGGAAATTATATACATATCGTAACACTAACATCCAGCTCAATCCTTATGTAACATAACAAAATCAAGAGAACATCCAACACTTCCAAAATACTTGAAACAATACTTAACAATAAGTTAACGAATCCAAATCGACATATAAACATCAATGATCATGAAACAATTAAGTCTGGAAGCAAATAATTGAAAACAGTGAAAATGATCATGTTAAGCATATATACACCATACACATGTAATTTCACATAGCAATTAAGTTGGTGATTCCTATTCCCTCAAGTCAAGGTTAAACCAAGCACTTACCTCAAATTCGCAGGTCACTCGCTGCTCAATTACCGCTTTTCCTTTCGAATTTGCTTCTAACCCGCTCAAATCTAATCATAATTAATTTAATATCATTAATTTATGCTAAAGGAACTAACTTTACTGAAGAATCATTATTTTCCTAAGTTTTCTAAAAAAAAGTTAAAACCCGACCCCGGCCCGCTTGGTCCAAACTCGGGGTTCGGACCAAATTCTATTTACCCATTCACCCCCGAGCCCGAATATGCAATTAGTTTCGAAATCTGACCCCAATTCGAGGTCAAAATTTGATTTTTATAAAATTCTCTAATTCTACCCAAACCCCTAATTTCTACCATGAAAATTCTTAATTTTTGATTGAAAAATGATGAAAAATATTGGGTAATTGAAAGAGAAGAGTTTAGAATTGTTTACCAACACTTTGGGGATGAACTTGTGTGAAGAATATCGCCTCTAGGTCTTTTTAGTTCGAAAAATATGAAGAAAAGGGGCTGGAGTTCTAATTAAAGTGAACTCATTGCCGACCCTCGCACCTGCGGTGCTTGAGCCGCATTTGTGCATCCGCACGTGCGGACAGGGGGTTGCTCCTGTGAAAATGGGACTAGGCCCTTGGGGTTTCTGCTCCTGCGATGGGGAGTCCGCATCTGCGGAACAAGGAACACTGGCCAGGGCCGCACCTGCTGGAAGGCACTCGCACCTGCGAGCTCGCACCTGTGACCAAAGTCTCGCAGGTGCGGGCACACCAGAACTGGTGCACCAGCAGATTTTACAAGTTTAAAACATCCCGAAGCCTACCCGAAACTCACCCGAGCCCTCGGGGCTCTAAGCCAAACATGCACACAAGTCAAAAAAAAATCATACGGACTTGCTCGTGCGATCAAATCACGAAAATAACATCTAAAACAACGAATTTAACCTCAAAACTCATGATTTTTCTCAAGAACACTTCAATTTTACTATTTCTCAACCGGACGTCCGAATCACATCAACTCAACTCCGATTCTCACCCAATTTCACAGATAGGACTTAAATATCATAACAAACCTGTACCGGGCTCCGGAACCAAAATACGGGCCCGATACCAATGAGTTCAAAAATTAATTCATTTCTTTATTTCCTTAAAAATCCAGCAAAATAATTTCTTTCAAAAATTGATTTCTAAGGCTAGGGACCTCGGAATCCAATTCCGGGTATACGCCCAAGTTCTATATTTACTACGGATCTCCCAGGATCGTCGGAACACAGATTCGGGTCCGTTCACTAAAAATGTTGAACCAAGTCAACTAAAACCAAATTTTAAATTCCAAAAATTATTATTTTTCATATTTTGACATAGAAGCTTTCCGGTTTTACGCCGGACTGCGCACACAAATCAAAGTAAATAAAGTTAGTCTTTTTAAAGCTAATGAGCCTATAATGGAGTCTTAATTTATAAGATGACCCTTTGGGTCATTACACCCGTTCCCCGTCCCCAAAAAAAGATTGAAGAAAGAAAAGAATGACTATTTCTACCTTTTCTCCATAGTGACCCATTTGATCACACATGAAGCATTTTACTCTAGTCATTATTTTTTTTGGGATCTTTACACAAATAGCTGTTCATATTCATTATTTATTTTTTCTAATCATATACATGATTTATACATTGATTATAAATAATTATGCATATATAATACATAAATTATGCATATATTATATCTTCACTGGCTATTTTTTGTTTGAGCAATTAGGTGAACGACTATTTGGATTAATTATTCTATTTGTTTTCTTTCTCACTTCTATCTGCTTGTTGGTTTATCATTTTAGGACTTTTATTTGGATGCGTCTTAATTTTTCAGTTTTCATTGGTTTTACGTTATAACCATTTGTTGAGGTAGAAGTTGTAGTTTTGTGCATTTTTGCACCTTCTTTGGCAGCCTCATGCTGCTCTTCTTCTAACTTTAGATGTTGTCTCACATTATCAAACATACTATTATTATTATTATTATTATTATTATTATTATTATTATTATTATTATTATTATTTGTCAGGTGCATCCTCATATGCTCCTAAATCTGAGGCAGGAAACAGTTAATTGCCTTGAACTTCTTGCTCATTCGTCAACTTATGACCCTAAGTTTGGTAACTGTAGCTAGTATTACTACACTTAGATTCAAAAGCCTAGATATCTTTCTTTAGTTGACGCAGAAAATAACAGATGTGTGAGAAAGTAGGCTCAAGCTAAGAGTCGGCTCGTGAGCGACACAAAGAATAAATCCTTTGTTAGCTCTCTCATAAATAAGTCTATTTTCCGACCCGTAGTGATGTTATATAGACTGTGGGCTTTAGGAGTTAGACCTAATGACCCGGCTAATTAACAAGCATCCTTTATGGTTGTATTACGCCTAAAAAGCTATTTTTTAAAGCAAAAACCAAGGTCTTACTTGACCAATTAAATACAAAAATGTAACCCAAAATTTGGACATGACTTAGAGACATAAGTTTTGGCCAAGTATCCTATAACGAGACTCCTGAAAGCCAGAAGCATTGAAGGAATGAAAATAGGAATTTACATATCATGATATCATAAGATATTCTGGCTAAATGAATTAGCTGGTACTAAAAATATTTAAAAGGTGAACAAAAGAAATAATAAACAATGAAAAGGAAATAACTTACTACAAAACTGAAAAAGACCCATTTACTGCTAGTACTATGAGGGGCTATTGTTTTGATATAATGAAGAAACTGTAAATTCTTTGGGTTATTAAATGTTTATGTTGCTATGATCTTGCTTGACTAAGGGAAAAGAAAATATTACATTAGCTGGGTAGTAAATCAAATTTAAAATGACTTTTATAATTACTGTTAGTTTTAAACGCACCAAAACCTTATGCTCTTTCTAACGGCTTGTTTGGATGATTGTTATTCATTGTATTGCATCGTATTGTTACTTTAAAAACGATGTTTGTTTTGATTGTTACTTAAATTTTATTGTATCATATCGTTAAAATACATTTTATGTAACGATCGATTTGGTGTGGTCGCATTGTTACCTTGTTTTTTTCTCTCAATCTCACATTTCATTATTATTAAATAATTTTATTTCATCATTTACCTTGCCTTTTTATATAATAATTTTACCCTATATTACAATTTTTTCTTTATAATATTGTAAGTTTATTCTTCATATTATTAGTGCGTGATATCACGAAACGATGACAAACGACACAATCTATCCAAATATTGTATTTATCGAATTAGATTATACTACAGTACGATACGAAACATTATGAAACGATATGCAACAACCATCAACAAGCTGTAAAAGATTTCGTAAAACGTGATGGGGCATTTGGGATAAAAGAAAACCTAATTTCAAAACGCGAGAACTGAGAAGGCTGAAAGACTGTTTCGGTTGTTCTGCTAAATCATCGCATCTCAGTGTTTTCGCCGTCGTTTGATCGTCGCCAGCCGCCGTTCATCACCGCAGCGGCCAGTTCCCTTAAATATTAATTGAATATATGAATGAAATTGATTTAATACTTTGCATTAGATATACTGAATTTGTGATTGAGTTGTTTCTTTTTTTTTTTGCTCCATACTTGCCAAGGAATTTCAGTTACCGAGTGTTGAGATAAAGGCATAAAGCACCATCTTTATTAGATATCAAATATCACATTACGTTTTACCTAATATTCTCATGTCTGTCATGTGTACTACTAGTTTATTTTGCACTTTTTCAACCCCTTTCTTTTAAATCTTAGAGGCCGTTTGGATTAGCTAATTGTAAATAGTTAATAAAATTTGAAGTGCTGAAAAGTTTTTGTAAGTGCTGAAATTAATTTTTAAAATAAGCATTTACGTGTTTGAATAGAAATGTTTCAACTGATAATAAGTAGCTGATATGTTTGATAAAAAAATGCTGATAAGCTATTCTTTTGTTAAAATATCTAAAATACCCTTGAATTTTTTCAAAAGATTATAACTTAAAAAATTTCTTTGTAAATAAAATAACTAACAAGAATATGGAACCAAGAGAAAATCAAGAAATTTATTTTGAAAAAAGTATTTTGTGAATTAGAAAATATTATTAAGGATAAATTAGTAAAAGTGTTGGTCAAACTAAACGTGTTTATAAGCTGAAAAACCATAAGTTGGAGGTGGTCAGCTTATGACTTATGGCTGATTTTAGTTTATAAGCACTTGGCTTATACTCGAGTGTTTATCAAACGCGTAAATAAGCCAAAAGGTGCTTATAAGCCAGTTTGACAAGCTTGTTGATAATAGGCTAGATCATGTAGTTTAGCAATCATTTATGCCCTAACTTTACTATGCTTCACTGTTCTAGAAAGGTTAGATGATGAAAAAATGGCTTTAATTGTGAATTTTATGTTTTGCAGGAGCAAGTCGTGATTATGAGGACATAGGACAGTGTTTGGAGCTAAATTAAAGTAAGGAAATCCCCTCGGAGTTGAGTGCGTGTGAAAGAAGAAAGAAAAGAAGAGATAAACAACTGATTATATCTAGCGTGGGCCAAGCGCGGCCTTAACGCGGCCACGCTAGAGCAGAAGAACTGGGCAGCGTTGAAGGCAATTAGCGCGGCCCATGCGCGGTTCGAGCGCGGCCATGCTAGTCACTCGGAAATGCAGTAATTTTAGGGGTAAACTTGGAAGTTTGGGGGCAACTCCACTCAACCTATAAGAGGTCCAGCTCGCCCAAAAAGAGGATATTAAGGTTTTTATAGTTTTGTTCAAGGAAAGAAGAGGCAAGAGGCAAAGAGGAAAATTCGGCATCGAGTTCTACCTTTCTTCCTTTTGTTTTTATCATTCATGATGAATTTTGTTGTTGTTATTATGAGAACAATTATGAGTAGCTAAATTATTTAGTCTAAGGTTTTGATGGAACCTATTGAAGGATGAACTTCTTGTTGTGTTAATATAGTTTGCCCAATTTAATCTCTATTTGTTCAACTGCGTTTCTGTTGTAGTTAATTGATAGGATCCTCAATTAGCTATGCCAATTTAGTATGTATTACTCGGGAAAGGTGCATATTTTAGGTAGTTGTTGAACAACACCATTCCCAAAGTATATGAGGAATCAATAATCGAGGATTTAAGGGTGGGATTAGAGATAACGAAACCTTGGGTGTGATCTAAGTGAGCTGTAATAAAAGCCAACTAGTGTAACTCGGGAGAGTGCGTCTATTAAATTGTCATCATTCCTCGGAGATATTTACAGTAGTAAGAGTGCTCATGATCGATAGAGAAGATTAGGCAAATCTATATGACACATAACAGGAAGGGATCCTTCAATAGGAGAAATCACAACCTTAGATCCTTCTCTTATTTGTTTAAAACTCAACCATGGTTAGCTCTTAGTTTAATTAATTTTGTTCAGTCATAGTTAGTAGAAATATCACCAATTGTTATTCAAAACATCTGGGAAGTTGATTACGGAGAATTCAGTGAGTTTGGCAAGAGTAATTAATAGGTTAATTCTTGTGGGATTCGACTCTGGGCTAAATACCCGGATTATATTTGCAACGATCTCTTTGTCCTTTTTATAAGGCATAGTTGGGAGTGATCAAATTTTGGCGCCGTTGCCGTGGAGTTAACGGTGTTATCAATTACAGTTGAAAGAAATACAAATATTCTTAGTGTAGTCAATTTTCTTCCTTTTCAATCCATACATTGAAATTTTAACGTTTGCTAATTTGGTTGTACATGTGCATGCCTAGAAACTCATCGAGAATTGGTGAAGTGTTTGAAGCATTATTAGATCCCGAGAAATTTTTCAAGGCCTTAAATCGGGCCAACCGAAAAAGCAAACAACAACAATCAACTGAACAACCTGAATCAGACATGGCAGAGCTGGTGAAAAACAGAAACAATAATGGGGATAACATGGTAGACCCAGCTGCGCAGGTAGTGGAGCCTCTTGTGCCAGAGGCTGCTCTATATGACTGGGCACAATCCATAACAGAGAATTTGGCCACAACAATAGTAGTCCCGCAGATACAGGCTGAATCTTTTCAAATCACAAACAACATACTGCACTTGTTGCAAAACAAGGGACTATTTTCGGGGTCATACATTGAAGATCCTCAATAGCACTTGAAGAATTTCCTTTCAATCTGCAAAACTCAAAGGCAGCCCAACGTGACTCAAGAAGCAATAAAGTTGTTGTTGTTTCCATTCTCAGTGACAGGAGCAACCCAGACTTGGCTAAATTCACTTCCTATCAATTCCATCACTATATGGGAGGAGTTAGTCAAGAAATTTGTGAACAAGTTTCATCCACCCAACAAGACTGCTCAACAAATTGATGAAATTTTGAGCTTCAGACGAAAACCAAAAGAAACATTGCAAGAAACATGGGAACGATTCAAAGGGATGTTGGTTATATGTCCCCATCACGGTATTCCAGAGCAGATGTTGGGGCAGCGGTTTTACATGGGTCTGGAAGATAACGTGAAGGCTAATGTTGATGCTTCAGCTGGTGGAGCATTCTTGAGCAAAATCATGGAGAGAAAGCCAGATCCTGCTTGACAAGATGGCATAGAATTCGGGGTGGACAACCAAGAATGCACCCATCACTCCAGTAGTTCACTCAGTGGCCTTAGATCCAACCAACACTCTTGCTGAAAATATGGCCACCTTAATGACACAAATGAGCATACTCACCAAAAAGGTGGAAGAGTCAAGGCAGAAGCAGCAGGTGCACATTGTAGATACAACTAATGGGGGCTTATGCACATCTTACATTAGTCAGCCAATTGGTAGCCAGTGGAATGCTAAAAGCGATCAACATCACTACCTTGAGAACATGAATTATGTGTCTAATTATAGGGGCCAGAGACAGGGTGGTCAGAATTGGGGCCAGCAGAATCAGCCATACAGGTCAGTCCAGCCGCAACACAACAATGGAAATATGGGAGCCATACGACCTCACGGTAATGTGGCGCCTACCAAAGGCCACAGGGGTACAACAACCAAAATCAGCAGCAGGGTTATCATCCTACTCAATATCAACATGGTGGGAGACAGGAAGATGGGTTTGCTAAACTCGAGGCAATGATGCAGCAGGTTATTGGGTCAAATGAAAAAATGAATGAAAGAGTAGATGAACATGAGTCAACAATAAAGAACATTGAAGTGCAATTGGGTCAGATTTCGATGTCATTGAATAATCGTCCTCATGTGATATTACATGCAGACACTCAGGTAAATCCAAAAGATCAGGGCCCAAAGCAGCTGATGGCAGTGAGTCTACGTAACGGCAGAGACCTAGACTTGGAGAAGGAGAGGGCTCGAGAAAGCAGACAGGCTGAGGCACTTGTACCAGTGCCCATTGAGCTAGATGATTCAGCAAGACTAACAGAGGTGACAGTACAACCTGCCCAGGAAAAACCAACACACAGATTGAGGCTAAGAAAGAAGCTGGGACACCCCAGGAACCGGTAGTAGAGGTAGTGTCTGACAAAGAAAAAACCCAAATCACTGGGAAGAAGAGACCTCCAACACCATTCCCACAGAGGCTAGCCAAGTACAAAAAAGATGAGCAATACAAGAAGTTCTTAGAGATGTTGAAACAAATTCAGGTAAATATTCCATTGATTGATGCTTTGAAGGAGATGCCCGGTTATGCAAAAATGATGAAGGATTGATGTCCCGAAAATTCGACTTCCAAGACTTGGCCACAGTGACTTTAACTCAGACATGCAGTGATGTTGTGACTAGACCAGTTGCTGAAAAGTTTTCCGATCCAGGGAGTTTCATAATTCCCTGCACCATTGTTAACTTTGCCTTTGCCAAGGCACTCTGTGATTTTGGGGCCAACATTAATCTTATGCCCCTGGCTATCTATAAGAGGTTGGGGATTGGAAGAGCTAGACCGACGTCTATGTTGTTGCAGTTGGCCGACAGAACTGTGAAAAGGCCCTCAGGTATTCTGGATGATGTGTTGGTGCAGGTAGGGAAATTTGTGTTCCCTGCAGATTTTGTAATTCTTGACTGTAGTATGGATGAAGAAATTCCCATAATTTTGGGAAGGCCGTTCTTGGCCACAGGGTGAGCTTTCATTGATTGTGAAATTGGGGAGCTCAAGATGAGGTTGAACGATGGGGAGATAACATTCAACGTGCAAAAATCTATGAGGCAGCCAAGTGAATTCGCCAATTGTTCTCTTATTGATGTCGTGGATGTAATCCTGGAAGAGGACGATGAGACCTTGACTATTGATGATCCTCTTGTTGCATGTCTTATGAATTTAGATGAGGTGAATGGGGAAGAATTGGCAGAATGGGTGCTGGATCTTGAGGGCAAAGGCTTTTGGAAGAGGTCACTTGAATTTGATCCCCTGCACTTAGAAAAAAGAGAAACCCCTTCAGCCAAGCCATCCATAGAAGAACCACTAAAGCTGGAGTTGAAGCCACTACCCGCCCATCTCAGGTATGCATTTCTAGGACCTAACTCCACATTACCTGTTATTATCTCATCTAGTTTGTTAGATGTGCAGGCACAACAACTTTTTCAGGTACTCACATAGTGCAAGACTGCCATTGGATGGACCATGGCAGATATTAAGGGGATCAGCCCGGCATATTGTATGCATAAAAGTCTGCTGGAAGAGAGGCACAAACCTTCCATGGAACACCAAAGAAGGCTGAACCGCAATATGAAGGAAGTGGTGAAGAAGGAGATTATTAAGTGGTTAGATGGGGGAATCATTTTCCCCATCTCTGACAGCAACTGGGTTAGCCCGATGCAATATGTTCCTAAGAAGGGTGGTATGACGGTGGTAAAAAATGATAACAATGAGCTGATCTCTACAAGAACTGTCACATGTTGGAGAATTTGTATGGACTATAGGAAATTGAATCTGGCCACCCGGAAAGACCACTTCCCACGTCCCTTCAATTATCAGATGCTTGACAGACTAGCAGGGAGGTCCCACTTCTATTTTCTCGATGGGTACTCAGGGTACAACCAAATCTCTATTGCACCAGAGGACAGAGAGAAGACCTCGTTCACATGTCCATGTGGGATTTTTGCCTTTCGGAGGATGCCCTTTGGCCTATGCAATGCACCCGCCACATTCCAAAGTTGCATGATAGCCACATTCACTGACATGGTCGAAGATATAATGGAGGTGTTCATGGATGATTTCTCAGTGGTGGGAAACTCATTCGATGAGTGCCTTACAAATCTGACCCAAGTGTTGAAAAGATGTATCGAGACTAACCTTGTACTCAGTCGGAAAAAGTTCCATTTCATGGTACAAGAGGGTATATTATTGGGACACCTAGTATCAAGCAAGGGAATCGAGGTGGATCGGGTGAAAGTCGATGTGATAGCAAAGCTTCCACCTCCCACATCGGTCAAAGCAATCAGGAGCTTCCTCGGGCATGCCGGTTTCTACCGGAGATTCATCAAAGACTTCTCAAAAATTGCCAACCCTCTGTGTAAGTTGTTAGAAAAAGATCACCCTTTTATATTTTCTGATGATTGCAGGATAGAATTCGAGGAGTTGAAGAAAAGACTAGTCACAACACCCACCAATGTTGCCCCCGACTGGGAGCAACCGTTCGAACTCATGTGTGACGCCAGTGACTATGCAGTGGGAGTAGTGCTACGACAGCGGAAAGACAAGATAATGCACCCAATCTACTACGCAAGTAGAACGTTGAGTGGAGCCCAGATGAACTACACTGTGACTGAAAAAGAGATGCTGGCTGTGGTGTTCGCATTCGACAAGTTCAGATCATACCTGATTGGCTCTAAGGTAATTGTATATACTGATCATGCTACTCTCAGGTACCTGATTAAAAAGAAGGAGTCCAAACCGCACCTGATTTGTTGGGTGATGCTACTACAAGATTTCGACCTGGAGATTCGTGATCGTAAGGGCACGAAAAACCAAGTTGCTGATCATCTATCGCGACTTGAAGGAGCTGAAAACTCAGTTGATGCAAATGATATTCTGGAAACCTTTCCAGACAAGCAGCTAATCGCTACAAGCCTTGAGGAAGTGAGGTATGCAGACATTGCAAATTACCTGGCAAGTGGTATAGTCCCCTATGACCTTTTCTCTATGCAAAAGAAATTTTTTTACCGTGACTGCCGCATGTATTACTGGGATGAACCTTATTTGTTTAGAATTTGTGTTGACAATATGATCCGGAGGTGTGTCCCCGAGATAGAACAATCTTATGTTTTGCAGGCATGTCACACATCGGCATATGGCAGACATTTTGGAGGAGTCAGGACGGCAACAAAAGTTCTAGAAACCGGGTTCCTGTGTTTAAGGATGCACATCAATGGGTGAAGGGATATGATGAATGTCAGCGAACCGGGAACATCTCCTGTCGCCATGAGATGCCCATGAACCCAATTCAAGAGGTTGAAGTATTTGATGTATGGGGGATAGACTTCATGGGTCCCTTCATCAGTTCCTATGGAAATAAGTACATACTTGTTGTTGTAGATTATGTGTCCAAATGGGTGGAAGCTGCAACTTTCCCCACCAATGATGAAAGGGTGGTGGTGGTTTTTTGAAGAAGAATATATTCACCCGTTTCGGGATCCCGAGAGCCATTATCAGTGACGGAGGCACTCACTTCTGCAATCGAGCCTTCGAGAAATTGCTAGCAAAGTACGAGTGCGCCACAAGGTGGCAACCCCATACCATCCTCAGTCCAGTGGACATGTCGAAGTGTCGAATAAAGAAATAAAGAGTGTGCTGACTAAAACTGTAAATGCCACAAGAACTGATTGGGAGAAAAGCTAGATGATGCACTCTGGGCCTACAGAACCGCTTTCAAAACACCAATTGGTATATCACCATACAAGTTGGTGTTCAGGAAGGCATTGAAACAGCTAAATCTGGACATTGAGGCTGCGGGCACAAATAGAGTCACAAAATTGCATGAGCTAGATGAATTCCGATATCTTGCTTTTGAGAGCACGAGGTTGTACAAGGAGAGAATGAAGAGGTTGCACGATAAGAACATTGTTGAGCGAAACTTCAAACCCGGAGATATAGTGTTGCTTTATAATTCAAGATTAAGGCTATTTTCGGGTAAACTCAAGTCGCGATGGTCTGGACTATTTCGTGTGGTTGAAGTCCTCCCTTCAGGTGCCATAGAGATTGCTTCAGAAAAAGATTCCCACACATTTAGAGTCAATTGGAATAGATTGAAACCGTATGTGGGCATGGATGAAACCAAGGAAGTGTCAGTGAAACATCTGACTGAACCTCAGAGGTCGAGCGAGCCTTAAATGCGCTCATCTGCGTCGTGCCGCAACGTTAAATCAGGGGCTGCATGGGAGGCAACCCATTGACTTGTTGTAATTGTCGTGCCACAACATTAACTAAAGTGCTGGTTGGGAGGCAACCCAACGCGTAGTGAATGTAGAGTAGTTAGAACTGTATTTGACGGTTTGTAAGTACTAACACATGCAGGTGAGCTCAGGCGAATGGTAAGTCAGGCCAACGTGAGGAAAAAGGTAAAAAAAAAAATAGGGCAAAAATTCGATGCCAGGTGCGCGGCTGCGCTATGCCCGCACTCAGTCCGTGCAAAAAGGTAACTATTCTGCCTCCAAGTAGCGTGGCCGTGCTACGACCACACCAATTAGGTTTCATTCTGCCTCGTCTACAGCTCAAAAGCGCGGCCGCACTACAACCGCGCTCAAGGCCGCGCTAATCACCCAGCAGTCTGCCTCACAAGCGCGGTCGCGCTCGAACCACACTTGTTAGGTCGCCGGACAAGTTTGTTTTAGTTAGTTTAATTTTTTATTTTTTTTATTTTTATTTTCATTTTTTCACTTATTTATTATTCCCCTAACCCTAACCCTAACCCCCCTTCTCTTATTCCCACTAAAAAACCTTCCACCCCCTCACTACTCACTATTCCCACGACTTCCCTCCCCTAAAATCCTTCCTCTCCCCCACTACTCCCTCAAAATGTCATTCACCCTTCCCAAAGAAATAACCACAGACCAATCTTCCCAAGGTTCAAGTTAATCCCCCACCACTCTTCTCCAATTCTCACACTCTTCTCCCACCCCAGGTAAGATTTTCTTTTTCCCTATTTTTGTTAGTTTTTCCTTTGAATTCTTGTTTAGGTAGTAATTTTTCTTATTTCTTTTTAGAAGTAATTTGTAGTGTATACTTAGTTGCTTGTGGGTGGTGGCGTCTGTGTAGTTGTAACTCATAACGTAGTTGGGTGAATTTGGTGTGGTGGAAATTGGGTTATAACATGGTTCATTGGGGGCTTCGGTGAATGATGCCCACAACGTGTTTTTTAAAATGCCACAGTGCGTGTCAATGATAATTGTGACCAATTGTAAGGTTGAAGTCTGAGTAACCACAATTGGGTCACCTCGTTTGTACTGCGCTAATGATGTTCCTTATCGTAGGTAATATGGCACCCTACAGAAAGCGCCAAGCCACAGGTCCTTCCTCCAGCGGACAAGCGAAATCATCTAGAGCACGTGCGTCAACTGATGCTCCGTTCTTATGATAGCAACAAGTTCATCTCCGCTGCAGCTCAGGGACGGTTTGCTGAAAAGGAATCAAAGAAGCCAATACCAGAACGGGGCATGGACATAGCGTCTCTCCAGCATGGCTGTCCAAACATTTACAATGAGCTGCTCCAGCGTAGGTTGGATTTTTTTTTTGAAGAGCCGGACGAATCCAATGGGCTGGTGGTGAGAGAATTTTATGCAAATGTTTTGGAGCATAGGAATGATGTGGTCACCGTGCGAAAGAGGCATGTTGACGCCTCTGTGGAAGCTATTAGGAGAGCCTACAGGCTGCCAGGTCCCGTGGCGGAGGTGGAAGACTTCTATGAGGTGTATGGTAGACGCTACACTCAGTGGGAGACGTTTCCAACTATCTGTGCACCTGGCAAAGAGATTGCGTGGATGCAATACGGGCAGAAATTTAAGTCATCAGCATTAACCTTTGAAGGGAAGTGCTGGTTATATCTCATCAACAACCGCCTAATCCCGTCCCACAACACCACAGAAGTGAATCCTCCTCATGCTTGTTTGATATGGTGTTTCATGAATATCCACGACTTTGACGTGGCCAAGATAATTCACGAGGAGATGTTCACTCGCTGTCCCATCAAGAGGTATGGCTTCTTCTTCCCCGCCCTTGTTACTAGATTATGCCGTGCAGCTCAGGTGCCGAAAAATTTGAGGGTAGATGGAAAAGTGCGGAAAGAGGCCGCCTTTCGAGCAGACAAGGTCACTACTAGGAAGGATCCTGTGGCGGCTGGTGGTGCTAATAGGGAGGATGCCCCTAAGGAGGAGGAGGACGAGGAGGTAGAAGTGGGAGATGAGTTTCCCGCTCATGTGCATGTTGCCGACGTATCAGGACCGTCTAGGGTCAGTCGGAGTTAGAGGTCGGACAATCTGGAGCAGGAGTTGGCAGGGTTGCGTACCACGGTCGCTGACTTAGGAACGCGTGTTGATGCGGTGGCTACCTAGTAGGTTAAATCAGAGAAGAAAATCATGGGTTGGCTGCGAGCTCTGGGTCGTGCATGTCATCTGGACCCGGGGACGGTCTCCGATCAAGATTGATCCATCAGGGAAGTTCCTTTACCTCGCATTGATTTATTTTTAATGCCATGAGGACATGTCTTCCTTTTAAGTGTGGGGTGGGGGTTAGTTCATTGTGTGTGTATATATGTAGGAACGTAATTGTTATAATGTTTTCTTTTATTTTCTTTTGGGTTTTGTTTTCTTTTGCTTTTTTGGTTTTGAGTAGCAGTTTAATTATATGAGTCGACTTATCCCGATGACGGATCTCATTCGAAGGGGTTCTTGAGGGTCTAAGTCGACCATTAAAAAAAAACCAGAAATATATTGGATTCTTCCTGACGACGGATCTCCTAGACAGTTTTCTTGAGGGAAGTAAGTCTAAAAAATATACCAAAAAGATTTTCTGCTCTAGGTAGTGTAGTAACTCCCCCTTGGTTTTTCTTTGGGCCGCGGTTCTTTTCCAAGGGGTTTGCTCGAACCGGGTGTAGTTAGTTTTTGTTTATTGTGTTTTTAGTTTTTAGTTGGTACTTATGGGCTATGAGCTGATATAGGAAGAGAACCCCTTAGTGTTGTTACACCTGAACACAGTAGACACTAGAATGTGACGCTTAGTCTCCGTTGTTGATTCTTGTTAGAGTTCCTTAAATTGTATGTTTGTAACTGACTTGAGTACTCAAACGAGAGTGTTTTGATAAGCCAATCTGGAGTGAGTCATGTTCCATGTGTGTGTGAGTTGTATTGTATTCTATGCTCTGCATTTGATGCCTAGAACTTGCCCTGTGTGTTTGCAAAGTGAAATAGTAGCTTTATTCAGTCTTAGAAGTGATATAGGCATTTCTTTGTTAAGACAGATATATAAAGTATACCCACCTAAATGTGATATATCGTAGTCAACCCCGTTGAGCCTATAAGCCTGTTCTTTGACAACCACATTACAAGCCTTACCCAATTGTTTGAATGACCCATCTATTTGAACCTCTTTACCTCCCATGAGCACTTGAGTTGTTATGAAATATGTAAAGGTTAAAGTGTGGAGTGGCTGGTTTGGCTTTTGAGTGGAACCAACGAAATAGGGAGAAAGGTGCAGTGTTTTGAAAAAGAAAAAAAAGAAGAGAAAAGAATAAATAAATGAAGTCCTTGATAAGTGGTGACTTGATACAATTGTACCTAAAGCAGTCTGGGGTATTATAAATAGAAGTGTGGTAGAATGTCTGGTCTGACATAGTATGGTGCTGAAAGTGAAAGTAATTGTATTAAAGCGCTTAGGGGGGTTAGTCACTATATCCAAATATATCATACTCGTCCCTTAGCCTACATTACAACCAAATGAAGTCCTAATTGATCCTAGACTGAATGAGCTCGATTAGTAGAGTAGTATACTACGGGCAAGGCTATGGTGTATATTTTTGGCATATGAATGTTCTTTCTGAGAGTGAGTGAATTTTGTCTATCTGAGTTCCTAATTGTTCTTAATGTTATTACTTGTGGAACTACTCTTTTGTGTGATGTGAGGGCACTTGATTCATGAAGGAAAGGTAAGTCTTGATCTCTGTATGCAGTAAGTTGAGTAAGTATGAATATTGCACGGCACGTGAGAGTCAACTCTTGAGGCAAAGATGTTACACTACTAGGCGCAACTTTTGTGATATGTTCTTGGTGTGACTCGTTAGGGGGGTGCTTAGTGAAGGAACCTCTGTAGAGTATGGTGGATTGCTCGGGGACAAGAAATGATTTAAGTGTGGGGTGTTGATAATAGGATAGATTCATGTAGTTTAGCAATAATTTATGCCCTAAATTTACTATGCTTCACTGTTCTAGGAAGGTTAAATGACGAAAAATGTCTCTAATTGTGAATTTTATGTTTTGCAGGAGCAAGTCGTGATTATGAGGACATAGGACAGTGTTTGGAGCTAAATTAAATCAAGGAAAGCCCCTCAGAGTTGAGTGTGTGTGAAAGAAGAAAGAAAAGAAGAGATAAACAACTGATTATATCTAGCGTGGGCCAAGCATGGCCTTAGCACGGACACGCTAGAGCAGAAGAACTGGACAACGTTGAAGGCAATTAGCGCGGCCCATGCGCGGTTCGAGCGCGGCCGCGCTAGTCACTCCAAAATGCAGTAATTTTAGGAATAAACTTGGAAGTTTGGGGGAAACTCCACTATACCTATAAGAGGTCCAGCTCGCCCAAAAAGAGGATATCAAGGCTTTTATAGTTTTGTTCAAGGCAAGAAGAGGCAAGAGGCAAAGAGGAAAATTCGGCATCGAGTTCTACCTTTCTTCCTTTTGTTTTTATCATTCATGATGAATTTTGCTGTTGTTATTATGAAAACAATTATGAGTAGCTAAATTATTTAGTCTAAGGTTTTGATGGAACCTGTTGAAGGATGGACTTCTTGTTGTGTTAATATAGTTTGTCCAGTTTAATCTCTATTTGTTCAACTACATTTCTGTTGTAGTTAATTGATAGGATCCTCAATTAGTTGTGCCTATTTAGTATGTATTACTCGGGAGAGAGTGCATATTTAGGTAGTTGTTGAACAACACCATTCCCAAAGTATATGAGGAATCAATAACCGAGGGTTTAAATGTGGGATTGGGGATAACGAAACCTTGGGTGCATTCTAAGTGAGTTGTAATAAAAGCCAGCTAGCGTAACTCGGGAGAGTGCGTCTAGTAAATTGTCGTAATTCCTCGGGAGAGATTAACGGTAGTAAAAGTGCTCATGATCGATAGAGAAGATTAGGCAAATCTATATGACACATAACAGGAAGGGATTCCATCAATAGGGGAAATCACAACCTTAGATCCTTCTCTTATTTGTTTACACTCAGTCATAGTTAGCTCTTAGTTTAATTAATTTTATTCAGTCATAGTTAGTAGAAATATCATCAATTGTTATTCAAAACATCTGGGAAGTTGATTACGGAGAATTTAGTGAGTTTGGCAAGAGTAATTGATAGGCTAATTCCCTGTGGGATTTGACTCTGGGCTAAATACCCAAATTATATTTGCAACGATCGATTTGTCTTTTTTATAAGGCATAATTGGGAGTGATCACTTATAAGCTTATCCAAACACCCTCTTAATCCCAAATATAGATATCTCTTAATCCCAAATATAAATATTTTCCAGTATAGTGGTGTAAAGTAAATGTTAATAGTAACTAGGAGTAACAGAGTATAAAGCATCAGAATTAAACTTTGGAGTCATATACTGATTAAAACTATAACACCAAATATGACCATCAAGATTTAAAACTACTAACTAGTGAAACTAAAACACTTGGTGCAGATAATTTTTTTAGGCTTGAAACAGATTATGCAACATCTTCTTGGTCAAATAGTCAAGCAAAACACCAACAAATTCAACTAATGTAAAAAGAATCTTTAAAGAATCTAATATAAACAATCGGGAAGGAATGGTTCATAGTTAATGCATAAAATTCTTAACAGTGTGAAGTTTTATAGCAAGCTTCACTTGTATTTTCTTCTGTGTGAATACGATTATTAGATTGTCTTCTAACTAAAAGTTTTACTTTATAATTCAGTTTCAAATTTCAGTGAAGAGGTATTTTCCCCAACTACCAAAATCAAGTTTGGCATCTCATAATCAATCTAACCAGGAGAAAATGCCAATCAATCAGAAGTATAGTTGCATTCTTCTCAAATGACTTCTTATCAAGTTAAGCATAAGTATACGTTTCTCTTAACTTCTTCAGTTGATGTAAGACTTCTTATAAATCAAGGAATCACATTTGGGGGTCATGATGAATCTAAATCATCACTTGATAAGGGTAATTTTCTTGAAATTCTTTCTTGGTATGCGAAAAGATGAGATAACATTCATGATTTTGTATTGGAACATGCTCAACAAAACGATCTAATGATTTCTCCAATGATTCAAAAAGATATTGTCATTGCATGTAAGATTGAAACAACTAAGACTATCATAGAGGAATTAAATGGTGACTACTTTGCCTATTAGTTGATGTGTCACACATGGAGCAAATGGTTATTGTTTTACGATTTTTTGATAGAAGTTGTGATGGAGCGGCTTACTGACAGTATTTATATTCAAGATATATATACTAGTTTTTTATTTTTAAAGAGGATAATCGTTGATTTGCTTGCTCATAATTCCTTGATTTTATCTTATGTGCGTGGACAATGTTATGATAGGGAAGTAATATGCAAAATAATATCAAAGATCTTAAAATGTTGATTAGGCAAGAAAGTAGATCCGCACATTCTATTCATTGTGTTGCTCATCAACTTCAGCAAACTCTTGCAATTTCTAAAAGTTGTGTTCAAGTAGGAGAAATTATATTATTGGTTTCAAATATTTCAAATGTGTTGGGAGCTTCTTTTACACATATGGATGAATTTCAAGAATCTCAAAGGGAAAAAATTCAAGAACTTACAAATGATAGGAGCTTGCTTCAAGAACTTGGTCATATTAAAGCTAGTGATACTTGTTGAGGATCTCCCTATAAATGTTTCAGCAACTTTCATTTAGATGAAAGAGCAAAGGCAATGGGATATCTCAGAACTTGTCAAACGTTTGAGGTCGCTTTTATGCTGCATTTGATGAGAGATGTTTTAGAAATTACAGATGAACTAAGTATATCTTTACAAAAGAAGGAGCATGACACTGCTAATGCCATGCTATTCCTTGAAATAACAAAGACAATGTTGCAAAAGTTAAGGGATAATGGATGGGAGTCGCTTATTGATAAGATATCTGCATTTTGTACCATATATGATATTTGATACCTAATTTTGATGAGCCATATGTTGACTCTGGAAGATCGCGGTGTAGACCTGCTTATTGTAATGTCTTACATCATTCATGTTAGGTGTTTGTTGGTTGATTTCCCAATGCACACGCAAGTGTACGTGGTCGACAAGTAATATAGAATTTTAAGTCCAGATATCGTACCCACAGGGGCTTGTGATTAACTATCAACTAAACTAAACTCAAACAAATATTTTACTAGAATTAATCTAAAATAGTAAATTAAGAGATTAAAGAGACAACTAACTTAAAGACGAATTCAATGTAATTTGATATTCTAGAGTTATGGGTTGGCAAACAATCACGTTGAGTTTTCGACCTAAATCTTCGAATCAGGTTTATTGATTGACGAGGTTAATATTGCTCGTAGCCTTCTCCCGAAGTACAACTCGCCTATTCAAGCTAACCTAACGCCTATATTCCTATGGAATCAGGATTAACAAGAACGCATTAATAATTCCCGTATAATAACCAAGCAAGGCGATTAGGTATATTCCTATCCTAACCGCAAATCCGCTCCCCTGAAGGGTTAAGATCTTGCTCTACCCAATCTTATATGCAATCTAGAATTCCCTCTCCCGAGTTCAACCCTAGATTCGTAGATAGTATTCAATTGGTGATCAAGCAATTAAATAATTAAGCGCAAGATTGAATAAACAAACCAATTAAGATAAAACAATAAGAATAATTCAAGCTTCAACTACAACGTTCATGTAACACCCAAAACTCTAGAACTAATAAACTATAAAACTAAAAGAAGAGAAGAGAAGAAAAACTAAGTAGAATCCTCTGTCAAAAGTCTTCTGTCGAATCCCCCTGTCCAAAGTCCCTCAATGTGATGTTTTTGGGTCTATTTATATGTTTAGGATGAACCCTAAACGTGTAAAAGACTTCTATTCCAACTTGGAAACACTTAAAACCCGTCAAAACTCGGTTTCTGGCCGACTGGGGACCCTGGCGTTTCAGCCCAAACGCCTGGCTAACGCCAGACTAGGGCTGGCGTTTTAGCCCAAACGCCTGGCTAACGCCAGGGTGGGGCTGGCGTTTCAGCCCAAACGCCTGGCTAAGGTCAGGCTGGGTCAGGCTGTTTGGCTCTGTCGCCCGGGTGTCTCTTTTCGCGTATTTTTCGACGTATTTGCATCCGTTTAGCTCCGTTTCCATTTCCAATTCACCTACACATAAAATAAACCCCATTAGGCACATACGACGTGTGTTTTTATCATTAAAACACATAAAATACAAGGTATATAATGCTTAAAATCATGAATTCTAGCCACGCATCAGTGTTTTATAAAATTGTTGATTGGGAACTTCAAGAACTCAAAGGTCGGTTTGATAAGATGACAATTGATTTGCTTCATGGAGTTTTTTGTTTGAATCCAATTAACTCATTTTCCTAGTTTTGATATCAGGAAGATAAGAATGGGTGAATTATATCCTTGATGACTTTCATGAGTATAATATGAATACTCTTGAAAATCAACTTGCAACTTATATTATTGATGTTCGTCATATTGATCAAAGGTTCTCCAATTTAAGTGGACTTTCCGACCTTTCAAGGAAATTAATTCAGGCAAAGCAACATTTAAATTACTCTATTGTATTCCTCTTAGTGAAGCTTTCTTTGCTCCTACTAGTTGTCACTGCATCCATTGAAAGAGATTTTTCGCAATGAGGTTTACCAAGAATGGCAAGCTGGACCAATCCAATGATGAACTATTTAGCGGTTGCTTTGTGCCTTACGTAGAAAGAGAAGTATTTAGTACTATTTCTAATGATGTTATTATAAAAACAATTGAAGAGATAAAATCTCGTCGAGTAGAGTTGTAATAATGTATTGAGTTGTGCTTTCACTAGTAGAGTTGCAATAATATATTGAGTTGTGCTTTCACTACTAGTAGAGTTGTGTTTCTTTGACTTTTTCACATATTTTCTTCTTTTTATTTTGAATTGCCTTAATAAAAATATTGTATCTCGATATATCACTTCATTAAAAAAACTAAACAGGTACTGAAATCTATATTGTTCCATTTTTCCCTTTTCTTTCCAATATAGGCAACTTCTGCTATGCACCATCAATTGTCAATGATGCACTGGGAGCAATTCTTACCTGGCTAAGCCAATATGAAAAAGTAAAAAAAAGAAGTGATTCTTAGTAAATATTCCCAAATTTGTGACACAAAAAGTTAAACAATGACTAATCCCAGTATAGCATTGAAAATTTGCATAACTTGTATGATTGCTAATCTCCTACTCGCCCAATTACCACAAATATTCTTCTATATATCATTTCTCGATATGGTACGAGACTGCTGATTAGGAAATTAGACTAATCCAAATATTGCTATGTGGAGACTCAACCAACATGATGGTCCTTGAATATAAAAGGGTAGAAATGACACCAGGTAGCCCCTCTTTATAAAGGGGTTATTATTTAGGAATTAACCAGTGCATTTTGAATTTCAGTTTTTCAGACAAAAAATATTCTAAATTGTCCTGCAGTTGAGATTCTTAATTTAAAATTTCAGGACAAAATAAGTACTGACTAATCTATGCACTTGCCGACTAAGCTCGACATGCTATAAGTAGGTTTGGAGCAATGTTAGTAGCTCGATGGGCTGAATTGAAAGAGAGTAGTCTAGAGCAACTCAAATGAATTGAGAGAGAAGCCCAGAGCGATAGAATGTGAATTAATGCAATTAGACAAATGAGCTCATGAAAGTTTGACTCTAATACTATGTCAAAAGATTTGAGCATCCAACAAAATCCTAAAATGACCACAATTGTATGGAGTAAAAAAAATTTGTAACATTATTTCTTTGTCTGAACTATAGACTAGTCTTTTTTATCTGCTTAGGATATTCAACTCAAAGCCTTCTCTTGCTGATCACAGCTTTGTGTGTCTGTACTCGGTGTTTATACTAAATTATATTAATTTATCATGGTTAAGTGATAAATTAAGAAAAGAATATATATTACTTAACTATGATTTAGTAATAATCATATTCGTGAAGACATATATCACGTCCTTATCTTTTTGTCGTTTTGGGAAAACCATGAAATATGGACATTTGATTTTAAGTAGTAGTATAAGTTATGGTCTGGTTGAGAACTGTAGTTCATTGTACTCTTGCATCACTTTTGCTCCATCCGATTTACAATAAGTGTCCAATTTATTTTTAGCACGTCCATTAAAAAAATATTAAATTTTATATAAAAATACTTAGTATGAGTAAACTACCCTTAATTAAATATTTAATGTGAGGAGTAAGAATTTTTTTTAGGGATATGTACATAAGGGTTATTTTATAAAAACAAATTGAATTCTTTCTTGATTATATAAATGAACACTTGTTTTGGATCAAAATAAAAAAAAACAAATGAATCACCTATTGTAAACCGAAGGGAGTAGCGATTATGTAGCCTATGGATTCTGGTTATATTATTCGGTGATTGTGTAGCCTAATAATTTTGTTGTTCCCCCTCCCCCTCCCCCTCCCCCTCCCCCTGAAAAGAAAAAAGAAGAAGAAATTGTTTGGTAATTGGTTGCTTTAGGCTGAGTATCCTCATAATATACATTAAATAGACTATTAGTAATAAGGCCACCTACACCAACTAGAGGGCGTCCTCAAGTTGCCAATGATCGAGCTTCTCTTGCTTGGATTTAAATTATACTCCGTGAAGCTAGATTGTTTTCATATACTTCGAGGTTCATGCTCTAATTAACATCTGGGATTTCCAGTGATTTGTACATAGCTTAGCCTTAGCATGACGCCATTTGGACAAATTTATCCTCTTGAAGATTCAAGGCTTTGAGGCACTCGGGATCTTCCTGCACAATTGACAAGCCCTCAGACAGATTCAGATATCGGAGGTTGCAGGTGTTTGACAAAAAAATGATGATCTTTGGTTAAACTAATTAATCAGTTATTAAAGAGATTAATCCTAGTTAAAGATAATAATTTCGGATCTAAAATAAGCAATGTAGATGATGTAGACACTGGTGAGGCAGATTTAATATGTCAGATATTAAATGTTTCGAATGCCATAATGTGTTAAAAGTATCAAATATAAAATGACAATAAATGTCACTAAATGTAAATAAAGAGGAAGATTCACTCAATATTGAATGAGGTGGATGATTCCTCTTTCTGACAATGATGAGTGACAAGAATATATGAGAATATTGAGGACTTTCTCGGATCTGGTGGGAATGACAAAGAATAATCCAAAAAGACGAATATCTTAGAAAGGTGTTCTTTGTGTTTATCTAGAGAGCTTGCTTTTCCAAAGAGTTCTTATCACTTAGAATATTACCTGCCCTTTGCCTTATTTCTCATTCTATTTATATGAGATATTCTCAAAGAACCCTAAAATACAAATAGAGAGAATATTCAATAAAATATTTCCTCTGAAAATCACAATACAAACTACCCGTTACTACCGCTCATTCTACCCGGCCTCGGTTGTGGTTGACCGCTTGGCAACACGTTTTGTTAAACAATGGTCGACCTCGGCCAAATTACTCATGATAATCACCTCTTCGTGCTGAATTTCCTCAGTCGGATTTGACCCATACAGTTAGTTCCTCCGCTTATAGAGGTTGTCTTTTGGTAGACCTCGGTGAGCGGACTTCGCTAGTCACAGTCGAGAAATTCAGGTGGGCAGGTCGAGTAGTAAAAATCATGGCCGAGATGGTAACGTGGCGCTTTGCAGGCCAGAACTGATCATGACGTTGGTTCAGACTGGCGTCACATCATTATTATGCATCTTCGTGATGCGTTGCATCGCTTCCCGCGCCCCTGTCATTTTGATATTTGTGTATCGACGGTTGATTTTCTCGATTGGGGTGTCTGTGTTCTCTATAAATATATGATCCTTTGTGTTTTCTAGCATTTGAACCTTCATATTTTCCTCCCTTCTTCTTCTTCCTGTATTCTTGCTACCGTTGCTTCCATTTTCGCACCCTTGTTCTCCTTTCTGACTTGAGTGATTTCTGCTACTCCGACCTCCCTCGAGTTTGTACCTTCTGCATTTACAAGCAACTAAAAATGTTTAATGCATCTTCTGGCTCTGGGGAGGTTTATGACCCAATCCCACTGGCAGTGAGAATGCCTCCTCACGATGATGAGGCTGCCATTTTCGCTGGGGACGAAAGCCTTCCCACTGTAGAGGAAATAATTCCTCGTAACGGAAAAGCCAGGTCGAACTTCTCGAAACTACCCGCATACGAGCCCAAACTTGTGGAATCCGAGATGTACGCAGCCTCCCTCGCTGATCTTAGGGCCAAGCTCAACATCCCGGCCCATATCAACCTAATCCCTGCCGGTCGCGACGTGGTACATATTCATCGCCTTGGATATTGCATATTTTATGCATATCTGTTCTACGTGGGCTATTCTCTTTATCTTCCTCCGTTGGCGGAGGAATTCTGCCGCTATTACGGCGTCTGTCCGGCTCAGCTCTCCCCCTATATTTACAAACTCTTCCTTATGTTGATAAAGTACGCGAAACTGGCTAACCGCGGGATTTCCATTCGCCATCTGCTGCACCTCTTCGTGCCAAGCTTCCGTAGGGATACGATGTTACACCTTCACCACCGTGGGAGAAAGGGATTGGTGGTGAAGATTGAAGATAAGGCCAATCGTCGATTTTGGTAAAAAAATTTCTATATCAAGATCGAGCACGTGGTGGCAAACCCAATGGGTTCCCTAAAGCGTGGAACTTCGCCCGTAAGTACTTCTGCTGATTTTTTGTTTTGTTTATCTCGGTGGTGACTTAATCGTTCCTCCTTTTCTTTGTGTATCCGAGAAAGGGCCCCCTTCATTGGTTGCTGACATTCATGACTGGGTAAGTTAGGTCTTGCCCCATACGATGGGGATCCGTGAATGGTCGGCGTTCCACAAGAAGTTTGGGTGCAAACCTTTCGCGACCGGTGAGTCGTTTATTTTGAACTTCTGTTGTTTCGGCCTTCATGTTGTCTTCTTTTCCTTCTCTTCTCTTTTATGGTGGGGTTGTTTTAACTTTTGCTTTTATTGTAAGGTCGCAGAGCTTCGAGGAAGGTGAAGGCTCCTACCCCCTCCTTTTGTCAACCAAGTGCTACGACGGGGTCTTTACTTGCTTCGATTGCGGGCAAGTCTGCTCAGGTGGCTACTTCTTCCCAGACCCCCGCACTGCACAGGCCTAGTAGACGGGCAACGGCCCCAACGGCGGAGACTCCGGCTTCTCCTGTGTTACACTTGGTAGACGAGTTGTCACTGAGTGAGGATGGACTGGTTCCACTTAAAAGGAGGATGGTGGAAGTCGGCAACGAGATAGCTATAGCTGAGGAGTCGACAATGGGCGACCCTGAGCCGCCCATGGCTGCATCAGAGAGTGAAGTGGACTGGGCCACTGTGGCTCCGCCGCCTGCGGAGGTCGTGGAAGATACTCCTTTGCCCGAGGTCATTGTTGATGAAGGAGGGCTACTAGAGGCTGTGGAGGCCGTGTCGATGAGAGACCTGTCACCTTCAGGACAGGCTGGCGTTCCTTCGTCAGCCGAGGAGATAGGGAAGAGTGTGGCCATGGACGACTATGAGACCGGTTCTGACGCCGACCCCGAAGAGGTGTGGATGTTTACCGAAGGGTTTACTCGGGTGGAGGTAAGGTTAGAGGGATCCACTTGCACCATAGTCGTCCCCCTAGACCGCGGCTTACTGGTGGATACAGAGAACGTGGTTCCCTCTTTGGGTCCTCTTTGCTCTAACGCCGAGGGCAGGACCTTACAGATGTTCAACGATGCCGCCCTATCGTCGGGAATAGCCGGAATGGCCTTGAGGGTAAGTTTCCGATCTCTCTAGTTCCTGTGCCTTACATTCTTCTTTCTTTTTAGACTGACTTCCTTCTTCTTCTGCTTTCTCTTTTTCATTAGACCATCATTTTGGAGATAGAGAGTGACCGCCGAGAAGGGAAGTGGAAAGCTATTTTCAAGAAAATGGAGAGGAAGTATCATGCATACCGCGCCAAGAACCGTGATATATGCAACCAGTTCGGTGTGGACGGAAACTTCCAGGCCCTTAGGGATGAGATGAAGCAGAAAGACGACGAACTTATGAGAGTCATCTGTAAATGCAGTGAGCTCGAAGGAGTACTTAGAGTCAAAGAGGACGAGCTCGAGGTGAGCAAGGGAGTCGAGGCTGAGTGTGCAGACCTTCAAACCCAAGTGGCATCCCTACGGGCCGATCTTGGGAAAATTTTGATCAGAGCTAACAATTTGAGTGATGAGGTGATCGAGAAGGCGACAGAGTTGGCGACGGCCGAGGAGACTATGGTGGCGGCTTTGGCGAAGGTGGCGACATTGGAAGATGCCATCCGTGTTCTCCGGTCCGCGTGGGCGAGTGATGCGGAGACGGCCGTGCTCAGGGAAGCAAGCTATGAACGAATTTGG
>ML439759.1:0-14716 GCA_005239525.1 Nicotiana knightiana | reverse complement strand
GGGGGGGGGTTCCAGTCTACCAATATGGTTCAGAAAAGAATACCAATAACAAGAACTACGCTTATATGTACATGTAATTTGCTGCAGATTAATTAAGTTTTCTACAGATACAAGTTGATACAAGCGAGAACTTGCACTTCCACTGCCAGTTCAAGCTTAGACGAGAATCGGTCAAATATCAATGACACAAAACTAAGTACATGTGTTTAACCTCGTTTCACAGGTCTTTGAACGTAAGATTTATTGGGATCTTCTGTTTTCAACTTTGGAGGCCGAATTTCTCCTTTCTTAACCTGCAGAATCACAGAAAGTTTGTTCACTCACATTTTCTTCAGCATATAAACATTCCCCTCATATTCTTCATAGGGAAAAATATCAAGTGATTGCAATACAAAGGTAATTTACCTTCTTTCCTCCCTTCATGAAATCTCTCCAACTGGACACCTGGTGACAAGAAGAGAAGTTCAACTAATAGAAACATAATGCTCTTCAGTGAAGTCCAGATTTTTAGAACACGTCAGCACTAACTGTACTATTTCAGATAATTATGAATATCAGGTTCAATACTGATTATCATGTTTCAAAACCAAGTTACAGTGAACTTATAATGAAAACACTAGATGACGTGAACCACCTAAGTTTATAGGCAATCATCAACAACTTCCTCATGTTCACGAATCAAAAGCATCATTTGCTCGGCTCTTGTATCATCGTGCATCCTGTCTTAGCTTAAGAGCTAAGATACCCAATGACTTAGCACAGAGTCAGAACCCCACCCCTCTTTAAAAAGAGAAGGAATTACCTTCTTTATGTTTCTGCTCATTTTAAAGCAAGTGAGACCAATAGATACTTTCATCATAGAATTATACGCGATTACGAGTATACACTGAGATGCAACTTTGTTGTACTAGTTACTGCAGAAATCTTATATCTGTAACTACTTTTGGTATTATCACATCAAACTTCTTTCATAACCACATCAAATACAAATACAACCAGAGGATACACAACAGGTAATACCTCCTACATTGCACATATAATTCTACCAACAATCAAGAAGCAAGACAAATAAGTAGTTAAAGTTTGACAATGTGCAATTAATTAAAAAAGAACACACTTCAAATGAACATATAATTAGTATTCAGGTTAGCTGGTTGAAATGGAAAACCAGATATCAATAAATGAGTCACATGTGCAAATCATCACTCCGAAGAAATGCATTTAAACATAAAAACAAACATTCCAAAATTTAGCTATTGAACCTTTTCTCAAACAAGAGGAGCTGTGACCCAAGACTAGATAATTGACAAGAAATATATAGTTTCTTAATATCAGTCAGACTCTGCAAGAGTTGTGTTTTCGGAAACAGAAAGATATACATAAAACTAACCCTCTTTTCTCTAGTTCCTTCCCACTGCTCCTCGTGCTCACGCTTCCTTTTCCACATTTCTTTTGTTTCTTCCTCATCTTTCTTCAAGCGACCTTCCTCTTCAGATATCTACACAAACAATATCCAGACATGAAACCTAAGTAAAAATTTAAAAAGATGACAGCTAGAGGAAACAACAGGTATAAGTACCCTCATCGCCATTTTTCTTCTCCTCCATTCTTGTTCTGTCAATATTTCTTTAACCTTCAACTTCAGCTGATGCTGGAATTCTTCTGATTGCTCATGTTCTTGGTCGAATTTTCCCTGTTAGTCAAGAAACCAACCATTCAACTTTTTCCAGAAAAAATTTACACTGGCTGTACGTATTTTCTTATTTGCTCAATTGACTCCCTGATCCCTACGCCTACCTTGGGGGTAGAAAACACAAGGAAAAGTTGCACTAGTAGATACGTGAGAGAAAAGTTAGTTCGAACCACATCAAATTAGTTAGAGTGAATCAAGGTGGAAATACAATCATGCTTCAAGGTGTTCGTGTGTTGGGAAATGATCAACGCAGTTTACAATGTAAAAAGAAAAGGTCAACCAAAGCGACAGATAACATCAGGAAGATAATTCCCCACTAAAATCCAGGAACAATAATTCCAGCTAATAAATTGACATTCAAGTAGATGGAATTTGATGAAAGGACAATTTGAAGAGCCTATGGTAGATATTTACCTCAGTCACTAATGATTTCAGTTTGCTAGCAGTATCTTTCTTAAGCTGCTTCTTCCGCTTTGCTCTCAGCTCTTCTGTCCTCATACCCAAGAAGGGGTGAAAAATAAAGAGTTATGTCAGTATCAGAGACAAGCGACGAAAAAGATACAACAGAATAAAGAAGAATATAGTTTCCACTAGCTTAGTAAAAAAACAAGACTTGCAATACCAGAAAAAAAAGAATTTGCCATGTTACTCTGCCCATATAAGTACGAAATACATAAATAAAATGAAGTTTTGACAGTGTCCACAATTGAATAGTTGCAGAAACAGTTTTTTTTTTTTGATAACCGAGAAATCCGACTGGGGCCGATCCTTTGGACCAACCGCAGCCTTCGAAACTCGGTGGATAATGGGCCCGCCCCTCTACCTTTCTCCACTTAAATACCAGGCTTTGCTTTGCATGGTGTGGGGGCTTGAACCTGTGACCTAAGACACAAATCCACCACCCTTTGCCACTTGAGCTAGGCCCTGGGGGCGTTGCAGAAACAGTTTTAACCATCTTAAAAGATTCAACGACAATGTGACAAGCAGGGATAAAAGGAAAACAAGAGGACGAAACAAAGAAAAAGGACCACCGACCTTTTGCTGCATTAACCTGGTTCAGAATATAATCTCTCTCCTGGGGATCGAGTAATAACTGCTGGGCTTTTGCTAAAGCTGTGTATATAATGAGAACGAATTTGGGTCAAATATTTCACGAGAACAGAAAATTTTAGAATGGTTTTAACCTACTCAAGCAGTAACATAGCAAATTTATCAGAACTTCCATCTACAGAACTACAACAAAGCTTTAGAAGACTAATTTTGACAATCATGATAGGGTTTTAACTCCTTTCTGAAACACTTTATTGCTTCTTCTAACTCTGTGTGACTTGGCATGTATGGCAATGTTTCTCCCAATAAATGAGTGAAATTGTCACTCCAAACAGATATTTTGACCGATGGTCACATTGCGGTGTCCTTTGAAAGTGGAATTTCAATAGTACTTGGAATTCTCTTGAATAGAAAAATCTATTCCGACGTTAGATGTCTTCTGAAGCTTTCTAAGGACAAGATTTGAAGCGAGAACAATGTTCTAGCCAAAAAATCATATGATATGCTACACGGTGTCACCTTAAAAGTAATTCAAACAAAAACAAGAAGCTCATGTCACATTTGCTGTGCCTTTACATGAACATCTGGGTCAATGTAAGTCAAAACATCCAGTACCTATGAAGACATTCTAGTTGTATGGTTTTACAAAAGACAAACTTGAAAGAACATGAATGGAGTAGGCTCTCTTGATGGTTTTCTTGAAGGTAGATGCAAGAAGTTCAGTAAAACTACACTCAAAGTCAAAATTCTTAATGCAAATTCGTATATCTTGCAGTTAAAGTGATATAGGAAGAGCACAATCCCCATAACTTCATAAAATTTATCCTACCAAAAGGAGATAAAATAAATAGAATAATCCTTCACTCAAAGAACCACCTAAAATAAATGGAATATAAAGTGGCACAGAAAGGAAGAGCAACTTCCTTACCGCCAAATGCCTCCTTTGCTTGTGGATGCTTGCACTTGTCAGGGTGAACAAGCAAAGATAACTACATGTAATTCAAGTCAACATATTAGATAATATGACAGAATAAGGGAATGGTTTGTCAAATGGAAAATGTTTCACAAATTTACACCTTACGATATTGCTTTTTGACTTCATCAATGGATGAATCAAATGGCAGGTTAAGGTAGTCAAACGGATTCAACTTGAAGCATGAAAGGATCCTGCATAGTTTTTAAATTTTAACCCAAATAACACTTAGAATGATAGAAATAGGAAAACCATAGCAGAATTCAAATTGATTCTGACCAAAAAAACAACTCATATCAGTAGACAAACACTAAAACACACAACACTCTCAAACACAATATTATAAAGCAAAAATGATAGCTCAAACTTATTGAAGAGATAACCAAAAAGTAGCATTGAGGGTTTTACAACAACCAGAGGAGAAAATAGTTGATCCCTAGCAGATTTAAATCTACAAACAAATGAGAACTGTCTAACATAAACTCAACCTCAAAGGGATGCACATCCAAAACTATCAGATCCAAAACTATAGCTGAGGTTGGTGTGGAGAAAGAAGGTTAGGTTTCATAAGAGGGAGGAAGTAAACAAGGAGTGAAGTCTATTTCCATTTTTCAGGTTGGTATAACTGAGACTGTACTACTTCTACGCATTAGTATTTTCAACCCCTCCAAACCTAGACAAATGTAAGATCTCATTTGTTTGCACTTAATGAAGGTCTAATTCTTAATCATTCATACTCTAATTATTAAGTATGGTTTTTTTTGGACTGAATCTTTATCATTCAGATCTCAATAATTAGGTATTATTCTTTCCTATAACGGATGAATTCAACAACAACCACCCAGTAAAATCCCAAAAGTAAGGGGTCCGGGGAGGGTAGTGTGTACGAAGACCTTACCCCTACCCATGGAGTAGAGAGCCTATTTCCGATAGACCCTCGGCTCAAGAAAACGAAAAAGACGAAAGAGACAAATATCAGTACCATCAACAAAAACCATAGAAATAGTAAAGCATTATAAGAAACCAAAAAATAGTTGAAACGCAATACAATAACCAATAAAGAAAAACGAGAGAATAGTGAAAACACAACATAAACCACTAGAAATCTAAGACAAACCCTATCCGTCTATCCTCACACCTGGAACGAAGTAGAAAAATGCTCAACTACCTCCTAACCTACAACTGTAATGCTCGATCTCCACACCTTCCTATCAAGATCCATGTCCTCGGAAATCTGAAGTCACGCCATGTCCTGCCTGATCATCTCTCCCTAATACTTCTTACGCCGCCCTCTATCTCTTCTCATTCCCGCCAAAGCCAACCGCTCACACCTTCTTACCGGGGCATCAAGGCTTCTCCTCCGCACATGCCCAAACCATCTGAGTCTCGCTTCCCGCATCTTGTCATCTATAGGAGTCACACCCACCTTCTCCCGAATATCTTCATTCCTAATTTTATCCATCCTAGTGTGCCCACACATCCACTTCAACATCCTTATCTCTGCTACTTTCATCTTCTGTATATGTGAGTTCTTAACCGGCCAACACTCTACCCCATACAACATGGCCGATCTAACCACCGTTCTATAAAACTTACCTTTGAGTATCAATGGTACTTTCTTGTCACAAAGGACTCCAGATGCTAACCTCCATTTCATCCAACCCACCATTATACAGTGCGTGACGTCCTCATCGATCTCCCCGTCCTCCTGGTAACCGACCCCAGGTACTTGAAACTGCCTCTCTTGGGGATAACCTGTGATCCAAGCCTGACGTCCATGCCCGCTTCCCTCGATTCGGCGTTGAACTTGCACTCCAAGTACTCTGTCTTTGTCCTGCTCAACTTGAAACCCTTAGACTCAAGGGCTTGTCTCCAAACCTCCAGCCTCTCGTTAACACAGTCTCGCGTCTCATCAATTCAAACTATGTCATCAGCGAATAACATACACCATGGAACCTCCCCTTGAATATGTCGCGTCAGGCGTCCATCACCAGGGAAAATAACAACGGATTGAGCGCAGATCCTTGATCTAACACCATAACTATCGGGAAATGCTCTGGGTCGCCTCCCACTGTCCTAACCCGAGTCTTAGCTCCGTCATACATGTCTTTGATCGCTCTAATGTAAGCTACTGGCATAACTTTTACCTCCCAGCATCTCCTGAGAACCTCCCTAGGGACGTTGTCTTACGCTTTCTCCAAGTCAATAAACACCATATGCAGATCCTTCTTCCTATCCTAGTAATATCCCACCAACCTTCTAATAAGGTGAATAGCTTCTGTGGTCGAACGACCCGGCATGAACCCGAATTGATTGTCGGATATATACACTGTCCTCCTCACCCTCACTTCCATCACCCTTTCCCAAACTTTCATGGTATGACTTAGTAACTTGATACTCTTATAATTGTTACAACTCTGTATAACGGATGAATAGATTTGAATAATTAAAACCTATAACAATGTTCTTAAAATTATTAAAATGCTATCGACTCAAGGATCTCCGTGAAGAAGGGATTTTCCCCACCACTCCACCCTCTTTCGCTGTTCCTTCCCCACCCCCCACCCCCCAAACAAAAAAAAAAAAACCATCACCACACCACTATCAACTACTACCACTCACAACCACCATACTCAACCACAACCATAGGAATAAAAAGAAGTGTCATCTGCATGTAAGATATGACACTTCTATGAGACTATTCCATCAATCCAATAACAAAGCACCCTTTTCTTTTCTATTATTTTTTGTTGTTCTGTAACTTAGCATGAAGTTGAGTGCTTCCCAGGAATAGGACAAGAGAAGTTCACGGCAGATATATATGTTATCATCCATGAGACTCATTATGGAGTTCTTATCCTCATCGATCAATTAACATTAAAAAAAATCCTCATTGATCAGGATGATAAGAGTTGGCTTTATGATTCTAACTGAAACCAATCAAACCATTACAGTGAACACGATTTTTCTTTTCCTCCTCCTAATACAATCAATTACAAAAATATTGGCCCCTTACTGCTCAATTTAACATCTCAAATCATCATAAAGACATGGAATCTTCTGCCTACGAAATTATGGTTTCATACGCCTTATACACTAATTTATTACAAAATTTACTATAAGGTAAAGCATTTATTTCGCCTAAAGGGAAGAAAATTTTCCGATAATCAATCCTACCAGCCTTAAGCATCTTTTTTCCAAAGATCACGCTAAAATTACCCGTCCAGATTAGCATAAAAGTATCAGCCTAGCTAGTTGCTTGGCACAGTTATATATGAATATGCGAACAAAAATCGACTAAATAACAACTAGAAGCAAAATTGATTGAAGAGATGAACCTGTTAACTTCGTTATCGCGTTCAACTTCACTGACCTCAGCGAAGAATTGCTTGAGAAGAGCATCTTCCACCGCGGCGGTTTTCGCCGGCGAAGGTGCGGTGGTTGTAGCGCTGTTGTCTCCCATTGAATTGAATCGGACTTTCACGCTCCGACTGAAGATCCTAAGATGTTTTACAGTTTGACGCAAGCTCCGGTTCAGAAACTTGGGCTTTGAGCTCTGGGCTCTATATCAGCATTTCCAAGGGCCTAAGCCGATCTTCAACATGGACTGGTCCATTGGGCCGATGTATGAGTCCTAACCACATTGAAACAACAAAAAATTGCAGAAATTTGACACTTTTATTGATTGCCCATGGGACAAGCGAGGGGCCACACTTATTAAACTTGAAATTCTGCCTATGGGGTCTATTTGTGCATTTCACCCTAGCAATAAGTCTAAATTTTTGTAAAAATATCGAGACCTTTACACAAATAGCAGGCTGAATTTATTGCTTATCTTTCATATATATATATATATATATATATATATATATTTTTTTTTTTTTTTTTTTTTTTTTTTTTTTTTTTTTTTTTTTTTTTTATTTTTTTTATTTTTAGTGTGCTATGTGTTGGGAGCTCACCCGCCATTTTCAATGCTTATGGATATGGGCATAGACTCTAGGGTAAATATGGTATAAATAAGGTATCAATGTTAAAGAATGGGATTGTGCTAGTGCGATTTGATTCAGAGATAGGGAAGAATGAGGTGTTACAAGGGGTTATATACCATTTTGATAACAAACCAGTCATTGTGAAAGCATGGCATGCAGACATGGAATTATCCAAAGAAGAGCTATACATAGTTCCCATATGGGTGATATTGCTTGGGATGGACTTCAAGTATTGGAGTCCAAAAGGCCTAAGCAAAATTGGGAGTTTAATAGGACGACCATTAATGGTTGACAGTCACACAGAAAGAAAGGTGGGGCTGAGCTTTGCATGCCTCCTGGTAGAGGTTCAGATGGATACCAAATTGTCTGACAAAGTGTTTTTTAAGAATGAGAAAGGCATGTTGATGGAACAGAAACTGCAGTACGATTAGAAGCCAACATCGCGTAAAGTGTGTAGGAAATATGATCATGATGACCAAGTATATAAAGCAAGGAAACCATAACAACCAGCAGATACTAAACAAACAGAGGAGACTAGTAGGTAAAAGGATGAATTAGGAGCAAAACAAGTTATTCAAGTAACTGATAAGGAGGTAGGATCAGAGGATAGGCGAAGGAAGGGGAACAGTAAAGTAATAGGACATCAAATTACTCAGCCTAGGCAGGACAGTGCAGGATGGGTGACTCTTATAAATACTGTGAGAACAACAGGAAGACAAGTACAACAGGGGAAGGGAGATGCAGATAAAAGCTATCAAAATGTTGGAGATGAATAAGAATGATATCACTGAGAGCAGTGCAAGTAAAGTTGTTAGAAATGTGGGAGGAAAAGCACTTTCTCCAGGGAAAATGGATAACATGCTATGCTGGAATGTTAGGGGTATGAATGCCCCTAACAAACAAAATGAGGTGAAACTCCTTTGTAATAAAGAACAAATAAGTTTGATAGGTATGCTAGAAACAAAAATAAATATTAAGAAAATTGACCAAGTGGATAGCAAGCTATTTGGTGGGTGGGGGGTATAAATAACTTGAGGGAGCACTATAATGGGAGGATTTGGTTGGCATGGAGACAAGAGTGTTTCAAAGTAAATCTTAGCTCTATGAATGCACAAGAAATTACGTGTGAGGTAACTCATAACAGCCTGCAAGTGACCTTTATGATGACTGTGGTATATGCATTTGATGATAGGCTATAATTACGTATTTTAGTCGCTTATTACACTCTAGTTTCATGCACCTTAATTAAGTTTGAGCTTTAATTGCTAGTATTTTGCATTAATTATGTGTTTTATGCCTTATAAGAGTGATTCCGAGCTATATAGATGTGATATAATGAATTCAAGTGATTTGGAGCTTTGAAGTCTGAGTAAAAGCCCAAGGAATTAAGCCGGGATCGTGTTTGGGAGTCAAATTTGATAGTTAAGAACAAACGAAGACTCGAGAAGGCATATTGCGCACTGACTAGTAAAATAGACATAGCTATTTTCTCTAAACTCCATTTGGGCTATATAATATATGGTTGGAAAGCTAACTTTTTCAGCCCAATGTTTGTAGTATTCTTTAGTAGTTCGTGAATTGTGACACCAGGCTCTGGGGTAGTTCTAGATCTATTATATGATTAGTTCGTGGTTCGTTTTTATTCAATTGTTTATTATTTTATCTTTGGAAATCATTTAAATTAAGTTTACTTCAAATTTATTTATTTATGATTAAGAAAATAATCAAAGGAAATTAGCTACTCGAATTCTAACATTGGCTTGCCTAGAAAGTATGGTGTTAGGCGCCATCACGATCCCTAAGGTTGGGAATTTGGGTCGTGACAAGTTGGTATTAGAGAACTAGGTTGCCTAGGTCTCACAATTCACGAACAAACTTGGTAGAGTCTGAAGGATCGATACGGAGACGTCTTTACTTATCTCTCAGAGGCTATGAAGTTAGGAACAATTTCACTTCTATTCTACTCCATCGTGCGAATTTATTCTACCATTGATGATAGAACTTGCCTATTCTTGTCCACTCACAAATCTTTACAATGCGCAAAGCGTCTACAACCGGACAAGAGGTGAAGCCCCAATGACACCTACAATTAGGGGAAGACACAGAAGCGGAGCTCAGTCTAAAGCTCGAACATCAACACCTATTGTGAAGTCTCAAATGGATCTGGACGCAGAGGTTCTAGCTCAGTCGGTACATGTTGGACTAGTCCATATCCCAGAAGGATTTATAGCTACTCCAGTATGGCATAATAAGGGAATAGTTGAAAGCAACGAAGTTGATTTATATGAGTTGTGAAGTTTATCATTGTGAATTATCAGACATTGTGACCTACGGTTTTGTGCCAAGTGGGGAAGTCCATTGTCAAGGAATAGACTGCAGGGTCATGTGTTATATCGGTTTTGGCCTGGAATGTATAAGGCGTGCGATTTTTCAAGAGATAAAGCTGGGACTTGCGATATGTTTGCCACCTTAATAACCCTATACCTCAGTACCAAAGGAGTTATATAACAAACTTTAAATCTACATAGGTTTGCTCAGCGTGGAAGTCACGGTTGCGGATTTTGGGGTGCTCCAGAGGGAGTACAATGGTTGAAAAGCTTCTAGACTATATGGTTCGTGCCAAGTTTTATTTGTATAGAGCTCTACTTTTGGGATCATTGTGCATCAATAGAGATGAGAGTTATCCCAAAAGAATGATGAAAAAGTATATGAATAAAGGGGGTAGCTCAACATTGTTGAGTTAACATAGTAAAAGAAGAAATAGGTCGCCGGTGTTTGTGACAAGCCTACGAAGAGGATGACCAGCCAATGCAGCATCAATTACTTGACTCAGTTCTCATAAATGATTTTGAAAGATTTGCTTCTCGGACTCTCCATAATACGTGGCACATAGGGTTTGAACGGTTGCGTCAAGTCACCATGACGGTGTCAGGATATGCCATCAGGTTTGATAAGTTAGCCTGTCATACTCCTACTTGAGTTCATATAGCCAGAGGGCGATTCCCCAGACTCATTAAAGGACTCATCTATGATTGTAAAAATTTTGTGCGACTCAGGGCAAGATAATACTTTATTTCGGCTAGTGGTATGAACTGTTCTAGATTTGGGAGAGTCATAATTCATCAGTGCACTCAGGCTACGTGCCCCATTGCAGTTACGACTCAACTACTTGACCAGCTAGGGAAAAAAGGGTCGGAATGTCGAAAGTGGAGGTTTGATTCCTAGAGGTAGAGACCCATCCCAATGATATATTTTTCATGGTATGGCTGAGGTCGTTACATTAAATGGTGTCATTACAAGAACAATCTCTAATTAGTATAAAGTGATGATTTCGTGAACTTAATACGGTTATGCATAACTAATAAAATTCTTCTAATATGCTCTACTCTCGGGTGTGCTTCGTAACTCAAAAATCTACTTATATGAATACTTGTATTGAGAGATTCTGTGGAGGTAGTTGCGTCTATCATTACATGTTGTAATTTTGTTTAACGGAAAATATTTAAAGGAAGGAAATGGAATGTTTCAATTGGCACGATACGCATGTTGCTTGTGATTCAGATTGAGGACGAGATCCTCGCATTTTAATATGATTTGAGATGTTTAAATCGGGCTACGAGCCGCGGTGGAAGTTATTTAAGGACGAGGTCCTGGTGACGGAAATTATTGTGTTTAAATTCTCCCTTGTGAATTAAAATTTTGTTATAGTACTGGTAAGGAGTCATGCCTGTTAGGCTGATTAAACAATTTATGTATAAATAATAATGATAATAATCTTAATAAATGAATAAATAATAATAAAAGTAATACTAATAATAATTAAATAAATAAATTAATAAATATATTAACTGTGTATAGTTTACCAAATCCGTGTTATAATTATTGAGCTCTGACCTACGAGGTATGTGTCGCCCGTATGGCGTTAAATGAGACACGTTAAGTCGGGTATAATATTATGGGGTCTTCATAAATCGCATCTCGTTATCAGTATTGTGAAGGTTTGAAAGGAGATTATTGCTAACGTGAAGTTGTTTGATAATTCAGTAATTGGCTATGAACAACCATTAAGAAAATAGAGGCGGTGAGTATGGGCAGCCTTGCGTATATTCCAGTTGGTGAGAGACCGTTAGCTTCAGACATTCAGACGTTGGCTAATCAGTTCGTGAGGTTGGATATTACCCCCAGTAGTGTTCTAGCTTGTACAGTTGATCGCTCTTCCCTATTTGAGCGTATTCGGGAGCGACAGGATGATGACCCACATTTGGTGGTCCTTAGGGACACAGTTCGGCACAGTGATGCCAAGCAGGTTACAGTTGGAGATGATGGTGTTTTGAGGATGCAGGGTCGGTTATGTTTGCCATTTCAGGTAATTTTCTATGTCCGTTCGAGGACGAATGTTTGTTTTAGAGGTGGAAATTGTGATGACCCAAGGAGTCTTTCTATGAAATTAGACTCCGTTCTAGGCTTAATAGTACTAAAAAAGGTTAATTTTAAATACCTCGATTTGCGTGCGCAGCCCGGGCGTGAAACCGGAAAGCTCTTTTATATGAAAATATGAGAAATAGTAATTTCTAGAGTTAAAATTTTATTAAAATTGACTTTGGTCAACATTTTGAGTAAACGAACACGGATCAGTGTTACGAAGATCGCGGGAGGTCTGCAGTAAAATATGGGACTCGGGCGTATGCCCGAAAATGAATTCCGAGGTCCCAAGCCTTAGAAATCAATTTTTGAAAGAAAATATTTTGCTGAAATATTAATGAAATAAAGAAAAGAATTTATGTTTGAAACCGTTGGTATCGAGCTCGTATTGTGGTTCTGGAGATCGATACAGGTTTGTTATGATATTTAGGCCTTGCCTGTGAAATTTGGTGAAAAACGGAGTTCGTTTGACATGATTCGGACATCCGGTTGATAAATAGTGAACTTTAAGTGTTCTTGAGAAAAATAACGAGTTTTGAGGTTTAATTCATAGTTTTACATGTTATTTTAATGATTTGATCGTACGAGCAAGTCCGTACGATGCTTTTAGACTTGTGTGCAACTTTGGTTTAGAGCCCCGAGGGCTCGGGTGAGTTTCAAATAGGTTTGGGTTGTGTTGCGCTCGTTCTTTCTTATGCTTCGACGTCGTTTCTTCAAGCATAAATGATATCATATTGAACAAATGAGCTCCGATTTCTATTTTTAATGAAATATTAGATCTGTATCGTAATTACGGACCCGTAGCAAAAAGAATCATCGAATTTGGACATCATATGAGGATTTTATGGTCATTTTACTAAGGTTGCCATATTTTTCAGGTTAATTACGAAATTGCCACTGACAGCGTATTAAAAATCTGCACCATTTACAAATATTAAAACCTATATATCTCATTCATTATAAGGTCAAATTGAGTGATCAAAAGCCCAAATTGACTATAATTTCACAAGGAATCTATTGGAGACATAAAAATCTAGTTTAAGAATCGTTTGGCACGAGAAACGAGACAGAATAACTGGCAGAAAAATATATATAAAACGGGCAAACTTTATTTTCTTCAAAATTTCGAACCCTACAACCCTAGGAACGAATTTCTTCACCAAATATCACCCCCAAGTCATAGGTAATCAATTCTAAACTTTAATCTTTCAATTACTCATTATTTTTCATCACTTTTAAATCAAAAACTAAGAATTTTAATGGTAAAAATTGAGGGTTTGGGTAGAATTAGGGAATTTTGTAAAAATCGAATTTTTACCTCGAATTGAGGTCGGATTTCGAAACTAATTGTATATTTGGGTTCGTGGGTGAATGGGTAAACGTAATTTGGTCCGAACCCCGAGTTTAGACCAAGCAGGCCCGGGGTCGGGGTTTCCTTTTTTTTTATAGAAAACTTAGGAAAAATTATAATTTTCAGTAAAGTTAGTTCCTTTAGCATTAATTAATGATATTAAGTTAATTATGGTTATATTCGAGTGTATTGGAGGTGAATTCAAAGGGAAAAGCTATAATTGAGCAGTGAGTGACCTGCGAATTTGAGGTAAGTGTTTGGTCTAACTTTGACTTGAGGGAATAGGAGTCCCCACTTGTTTGCTATGTGAAATGCATGTGTGTGGTGTATAGGTGAGGTGACGAGTAACTATGCACCACCAAATGGTCTGTGAAACATGATCCCTTCCCCGTTCCGAAGTTAATTGATTCCTGGTTTAATTGTTCTATGTTCATTATTGTTTCTACGACTACTTGGCCTTATTCCGTTGTTGTTAAATATTGTTTTGGTTATTTTGGAAAGAGTATTGGTTGTTTATTTGGTTCCTTTGTGGTACAAAATGGTTGAGTAGTTCGGCATTGTTTCTATGAGGCACATATATATTTATGTTCTTGTTGCTTTCATTTTTTGATAATATTGAGGAAGTTGTGAGAATTGCAGTTTAACTGTCTTAGGACTATTGAGGTTTACGTGGCTATTTGATTTCAATCGATTATTGCCAATTGTTGTTGCAAGTGTGTTAAAAGTGTTGTATGTTCTCTTGATTCTATCATAGTACATAAAGATTGAGCTGGGTTGACAACGTTACGGTGTTTACATATATTCTGGTTGGTTTTATTGTAAAATGATATTGGTTGAAGCTTACGAGCTATACTGTTTTCTGTTTGTAATTGTTGAAATAAAAGTGTTGTGAAAGGTTTGGCCTGAACTGTGAAAGTTTTTTTTATGAATAAACAAAAGTGATTGTGATAAGGGGGTTGTGATAAGGGGGCTGTGATAAGGGTGGATAATTCATCGTGATATGGGTGAACAAATTGATTATGATATTGTGAATAGGTAGGATCGGGTTGCACGCCGCAACAAGACAATGATAAGGAGAATATGCATGTTTTACTGTTCATAAAATAAAGGTTGGAACACCCATTGTTTTATTGTCATTATTTCATATTCTGCTTTTGTGAAAACCCAATTTTTGTCCCGCATGGAAATTACTCCTAAAAAATAATCAAAAAAATAGTTTTAATAAATTTTAGGAACTT
>ML439757.1:0-36576 GCA_005239525.1 Nicotiana knightiana | reverse complement strand
TTTCTGGGGTTCCTAGATCTGGGATTACTCTTGACTGGGTGGTTGTTTGGGGAAGTTGATAGTGGGATGGGGTTAAGGGGGAAGAGAGGATCGTAGGGTGAAGATTTGGGGTTGATCGGAGTCGTTCTAATGGCCGGACGGCGGTGGGGTTTCAGGGCGGCTAGGGTTTCTAGGTCAGAACTTTGAGAGAGAGAGGGAAATGGGGGCGGCTAGGGTTGGGGTTGGGTTAGTTTCTGATTGGAATGGGGGGTATGGGGTTAGGTTAGGACACTTATATAGTCCGGGGGGGTGAGTTCCTGGCCGTTTGATCTATTTTGATCAATGGCCAGGATTTAAACGACTAAACCAAACGGTGTCGTTTGGTCAGGCTGGGGCAGGCCGGGTAAGGGGTTTGGTTTGGGCCTGGGTGTTTGGGCATATGGGGATTGGTTTTGGGCCTGGGTGTTTCTTGGCCCAGGTCCGATTTTCCCCTAGTTAATTAACTTAATTGTTCTAATTAAATTAAACTCTAAACTAATAAAAAATGTAGCAATTAATTTCAAACCTTATTTTCATATATACTTATATATTAATTAAGAATACATCAACCAATTATAATTTTAATTAAATCAGGGATTTATCGAATAAGATGATTAATTTTTATAGTAATTAGTTACTAAAAACTACGTTACGTTAAATACTCGTCATTTGTCTATCATTTAACTGATTACGACCAACAAATTCGTAATGCAGAATTTCAGTGATCTTGACAGATGAATTATGGATATGCCAGCAACGCGAATAATTCCCGATTAATTATTGAAAAGTCCGTCAATATTTTATAAAATTAATTGATTTATTGGGATTTTTATAGGACGATATGACGAGTAAAAATCACATGCTCACATTAGGCGTCATCACGGTCCCGAATGTGTGAATTTCGGTTCGTGACAAGTTGGTATCAGAGCACTAGGTTACATAGGTCTCACGAGTCATGAGCAAAGTTAGTAGAGTCTGGAGGATCGGTACAGAGACGTTTGTATTTATTTTTCAGAGTCTATGAAGTTTATGAACAATTTAACTTCTATTCTTCTCTGTCGTGCGATTTTATTCTATCATTTCTGATTGAACTCTTATACCCTTCCCCTTCAGTAAATGGCGAGAAAATGTGCTATGTGTTCAGCTGGACAGCAGCCAGATCCCCCAGCGGCAGCTCATACGAGGCGCAAAGGTCATGGCCAAGGCAGAGGCATAGCTCAGCCTAGAGCTCGAGCATCAACACCATCAGTGGAGCCTCAGGTGGAGTTTGATGAGGAGGCTCCAGCTCAGACTATACCTGTTGGACCAGCTCAAGTCCCAGAGGGGTTCATTGCCACCCCAGTGCTTCAGGACGCTCTCCGTTTGATGGGCCTTCTAGAGAGTGTGGCCCAGGCCGGTACATTTCCTATGGCACCAGCTGTCTCTCAGCCTGGGTGAGGAGCACAGACTCCCACTACTCACACTCTGGAGCAGATGGCTCCCAAGTATCGGACACCAGCAGCCCCGCCAGTTGGGGTAGTTCAGCCAGTTATTGCGGCATAGGCCGGTGATGGACCCGCCATGTCTTCTGAGGATTTACGGAGATTGGACAAGTTCACTAAGCTCTTTCCAGTTCAATGCAGTGGTTCACCTCCAGAGGATCTACAGGATTATCTTGACAACTGTCATGAGGTGCTGTGGAAAATGGGTATAATGGAGACTAATGGAGTGGATTTTGGTGTATTTCAGATGACGGGTTTGACGAGCTTGAAACACACACTTAAATATGATCGCTAGTCGAATATAGTGTAATATAATATCGTATCCACAGGGATTGGAGTTAAATAGTATTTTTGTAGTTTGTAGCTAGATTGCTATTCAAAATGATCAACAATTGAGGTTTATATGATTAAAACTTAAATTAACTAAGATTCTAAACTATTGAGTACTGACAAATAACACAAGTAGTAAGCAAAGGAATATATAAATATGGAGAAGATAGGGTTGATAGGATAGGTGCAAGATGCATGTTTGGGATTTAACTGTAGATAATTCACTTCTAATGTTCAAGTGAGTCTCTCAAATTCACTTGGTTATTAGTTCAATTATTTAGTAGAAACTCCTCTCTCGATTAAGTCTCAACCTCACAATATGAACCGATTTTAAGTGCGTGAAGTTATGCAAGAATTCATAGTGGATTTATCTTTAGGATAACCTATTTCGATTATCCTCCTAGCATAGTTTAGTCAATAATTCAACTAGCCTCTTTCGATTACTAAGAAGAATTAATGACTTCAACCAACTAAATATAAAGCAACAATATCATAAGTTATGCCTCTCTCAATTACATTAACAAGTGAATAAAGATTCAACAATTAAAACATCCAAAATGATGAAATACATAAAACTAGAGTTAATTATCCACAAACAAATATCAATACACCAAATCCATCAAACTCTAAGAGAATTACTCCTTACAGATGGATTAATTCATCAGAATTAAGTTAAAAGTAAAGAAAAACATAAAACAATCCAAACCCTTGTCTTGTGTTGGGATCGAATGATGGATTCCTTGTGCTCTTCCTTCTCCAACTTGTCCTTAGCTTCCTTAAGTCTAAATTATATCAAAAGTCCCAAAAATACTGTTTTCCCATGTATATATACCAAGTAGGGTCGGGCCCGAACACATACACCTTCTCCTACGTGAAAAATACACTTTTTCTCGGACAGGACGTGCATGGCCGCGCACCTGGAAGTGTGCCTGCACACTTTTCACACTATTCTGCCCCATATGCGCAGACAGTACGTGACCCCGCACCTTTAACCTTGTTGTGTTGGGAATTTAAAAATACGTAAAACATGAAAGTTGTAACACTTTGAATTATATTTCTAACAATATATTGTGGAGCCGAAACAAAATTCCGAACGAAAAGTTATGTGCATTTTACTGGACACTGTGCAGTATACCTGCTCGATTATTCGTTCGTTCTAAACTATTATCCATTGATCCTCGAACACGATCCCGACTTAATTACTTGGGCTTTTTACTCAGACTTCAAAGCTCAAAATCACTTGAATTCATTCCATAAAATCTACATAGCTCGGAATCACTCCTACAAGGCATAAAACACACAATTAGTGCAAAACACTAGAGATTAAAGCTCAAAATCAACTAAAGTGCAGTAAATTGGAATGTAATAATAGATAAAAACATGAGATTATAGCCTACCATCAGGGTTCCTCCAAGAAATGGTGGAGGGACTATGTGTTGACTAAACCAACTAGGTCTCCTGCTCTTACGTGGGACCAATTCTCTCAGCTCTTCCTATAGAAGTTCCTCCCTATCACATTGAGGGACGATTACCGTCCACAGTTCGAGCGTCTCCAGCAGGGCAGTATGAATGTCACTCAGTACGAGAACCCTTTTATGGATCTAGCCTGTCATGCTCTTATGTTGCTTCCTACTGAGAGGGAGAGGGTGGAGAGGTTTATTGATGGATTCGCTCACCCTATCAGGCTTCAGATGGCCAAGGAAATTGCGGGCGAGATTTCTTTTCAGACAGTTGCTAATGTCGCCAAGCGGATCGAGGTGGTTCTTGCACAGGAAAGTGGCCATGGGTCTGATAAGAGGCCTCGCCATTTCGGTGGTTTTCAGTGGTGCCTCATCTGGAGGCATGGGTACTTTTGGTAGGAGCCATCCTCCCAGGGCATTCTAGTCGGTGCTTCAAGCATCCCATAGTGCTTCGGGGAGTCGTGCTCCTTTTGTGTCTCATTCTGGGCAGCCAGCTTACAGTGCACCGCTTGCTCCTACCAGTGCACCTCCTATTTAGAGTTATTACCGTGGTTATCCGGCCTATTCGGGTCAGTCTCAGTTTCAGCAGCCACAACACCAGGATGGATGTTTCGAGTGTGGTGGTTTTGGGCATATCAGTAGGACCTGTCCGAGATTATTGGGCGGCACGCTATAACATAGTTCTCATGCCATGATTTTGGCACCGATTGCACAACTGTCTGCTCATCCAGCTAAAGGCAGGGGTCAAACAGCCAGAGATGGAGGTCAGGCCGTTAGAGGTGGAGGTCAGGCCGCTAGAGGTAGAGGCTAGGCTGCTAGAAGTGGAGGCTAACCTACTAGAGATCATCCTAGGGATGTAGTTTAGAGTGGTGGGGCCCAAACCCGATGTTATGCTTTCCCGATCAGGCCTGAGGCTGAGTCATCTGTCGATGTTATAACATATATTGGTTCAGTTTTCCATAGAGATGCTTCAGTTCTATTTGATCCAGGCTCTACTTACTCCTACATGTCATCCTATTTTGCTTCATATCTGGTTGTTCCTTGTGATTCTTTGAGTGATCTTGTATATGTTTCCACCTCTGTAGGAGATTCTATTGATCGTGTCTATCATTCGTGTGTGGTTACTATTGGGACTCTTGAGACTAGTGTAGATCTTCTACTTCTCGATATGGTTGATATATCATTTTTGGTACGGATCGACTGTTACCTTATCATGCTATATTGGATTGTCACGCCAAGATGGTTACCTTAGTCTTGCCGGTGTTTCCTAGATTAGAGTGGAAACTGACTCCTGGCCATTCTACCAGCCGGGTTATCTCTTATGTGAAGGCTTGTCATATGGTAGAGAAGGGATGTCTAGCTTATTTGGCTTATGTATGCGATTCTAGTGCGGAGGTTCCTTCCATGGATTCAGTACCAGTTGTTCGTGAGTTTCCAGAGGTGTTTCCACAAATCTGGCAGGGATTCCACCCGACAGAGATATTGACTTCTGTATTGATTTAGTTCCGGACACTCATCCTATTTCTATTCTGCCATACCATATAGCCCCACCAGAGTTGAAAGAATTGAAGGAGCAGCTACAATATTTGCTTGATAAGGGCTTTATTAGACTTAGTGCCTCGCCCTGGGGTGCGCCTGTGTTGTTCGTGAAGAAGAAGGATGGATTGATAAGAATGTGCATAGATTATCGGTTGTTGAACAAAGTCACCATCAAGAACAAGAATCCATTGCCGAGGATTGATGACTTATTTTATCAGCTTCAGGGTGCCACAGTGTTTTCGACGATTGATTTGAGATCTGGCTACCATCAATTGAGGATTAGGGCATCCGATGTCCCTAAGAAAACTTTTCGGACTCGGTATAGGAATTATGAGTTTCTACTGATGTCATTTGGGCTGACAAATGCCCCAGCAACATTTATGGATTTGATGAACCAAGTGTTTAAGCCCTATTTGGATTCATCCCGGAAAGGCCAAATGTAGTGGTCGATGCCTTGGGTAGAAAGGCAGCGAGTATGGGAAGCCTTGCGTATATTCCAGTCAGTGAGAGACCTCTTGCATCAGATGTTGAGGCCTTGGCCAATCAATTCGTGAGGTTGGATATTACAGAGCCCGGTCGTGTTCTAGCTTGTACAATCGCTCGGTCTTCCTTATTTGAGTGCATCAGGGAGCGGCAGTATGGTGACCCTCATTTTCTTGTCCTTAGAGAGACGGTGCGGCACAGTGGTGCCAAGAAGGTTACTGTTGGAGATGATGTAGTATTGAGGATGCAGGGTCATGTTTGTGTGCCCAATGTAGATGGACTTCGTGGGTTGATTCTTGAGGAGGCCAACAGTTCCCGGTATTCTATTCATCCTGGTGTCGCCAAGATGTATCAGTACTTGAGGAAACATTATTGGTGGAGGAGGATGAAGAAAGATATATTTGCATACCTAGCTCGGTGTCTAATTGTCAGCAAGTAAAGTATGAGCATCATAGACATGGTGGTTTGCTTCAGAAAATGGAGATTCCTAAGAGGAAATGGGAGAATATCACTATGGATTTTATGTTTGGACTCCCACAAATTCAGAGGAAGTCGACGCGGTATGGGTTATTGTTGATAGGCTGACCAAGTCAGCGCATTTCATTCTTATGGAAGTTACGTATTCTTCAGAGCGGTTAGCTGAGATCTACATCCGCGAGATCGTCCGTCTTCATGGTGTGACCGTGTCTATCATTTCTGATTGAGGTACGCAGTTCACCTTGCACTTTTGGAGAGCAGTACAACGTGAGTTGGGCATGCAAGTTGAGTTGAGCACAATATTTCATCCTCAGACACACAGACAGTCCAAGCGCACTATTTAGATATTGGAGGATATGCTCCGCGCTTTTGTTATAGACTTCAGAAGTTCTTGGGATCAGTTCTTGCCACTTGCAGAGTTTGCTTACAACAACAACTACCAGTCGAGCATTCAGATGGATCCGTATGAGGCATTATGCTGGAGGCGTTGCGCATTCTCTAGTTGGGTTGTTCGAGACGGGGTAGGCTCAGTTCTTGGGTACATATTTGGTACAGGATGCCTTTGGATAAGGTCAAGGTTATTCAGGATCCACTTTGCACAGCTCAGTCTAGGCAAAAGAGTTATGCCGATCATAAGGTTCGTGACGTTCCATTCATGGTCGAAGATAGGGTATTGCTCCGGGTTTCACCCATGAAGGGTGTGATGAGGTTCGGAAGGAAGGGAAAGATGAGCCCTAGGTATATCGGGCCCTTTGAGATTCTGGAGAGAGTGGGTGAGGTGGATTACAGGCTCACATTTCCACCTAGTTTATCAGTAGTTCATCCGGTGTTCCACGTGTCCATGCTCCGGAAGTATCACGGTGATCTGTCCCATGTCTTAGATTTTAGCTTTTTCTAGTTAGATAAGGATTTGACTTATGAGGAGGAGCCGGTGGCTATTCTAGACAGGTTCGTCAGTTGAGTTCAAAGAGTTATCCTTCAGTTCGAGTGTAGTGGAGAGGTCAACTCGTCGAGGCAGCTACTTGGGGGTCCGAGTCGGACATGCAGAGTAGATATCCACGCCTTTTCACCAGCCCAGGTACTTATCTATGTCCATTCGAGTGTTTTTCCAAAAAGCTTTTATGTTAAAAGCTGATAAAATATGAAAGTTTTTGCTTTAAAACTCATTTGAGTTGACTTTGGTCAATATTTTGAGAAAACGGACCCGGATACGTGTTTTGACGGTTCCGAAGGGTCCGTATCATGATTTGGGACTTGGGTGTATGCCCGGAATCGAATTCGGGAGTCCCTAGCTTGAGGTATCGTATTTTGTTGAAATTTGAAAGTTTAAAGGCTTAATGAATCTAAAGTTTGACCAATGCTTGACTTTATGGATATCAGACATGTATTTTGATTTCAAAACCCGGTATAGGTCTATTACTATATTTCGGACATGTCTGTCAAATTTGGGGATAAGCGGAGTTGGTTTGACGTGATTTGGATGTCCGGTTGTTAAAATGGAAGTTCATGAGTTTTCTTGAAAATTCCCTTTGATTTGATGTTCAATTCGTAGCTTTAGGTGTTATTTTAGCAATTTGATCGTGCGAGCAAGTTCTTATGTTATTTTTAGACTTGTGTGCATATTTAGTTTAGAGCACCCAGGGCTCGGATGAGTTTCAGATAGGCTACAGAGTGGTTTAGACTTACAAAATATAGCAAGTGCATCAGGTCTGCAGATCTCACATTTGCAAGGACTTGACCGCAAAAGCGAGACTCGCAAATGCGAAGTCAGGCTCGCATTTGCCAAGAGGGAGGGGTTGGGTCAGCTTCGCTTTGCGAGTTGGAAGTTCTCTTTGCAAAGATAACAGGCTTAGAGATTCTTCGCATTTGCGAGGAATTGATCGAAATTGCGAACATCACAATTGTGAAATTTGTGTCGCAATTGCAATAACTGCAGCTGGGTTAAAGAAGGGAAAAACGGGATTTTTCTTCATTCTTCAAATTTTCAAAACAAGAAAACCCTAAAGGCGATTTTTCGAATAAAGCTTTTTTCCCAATTCATTGGTAAGTGATTCTAACCTCTTTTCTTTCAGTATTTCATTACATTTCATAAGATTTCAATCTAAAATCTTGTGTTTTTGATGTTGGAAATTGGGGGCTTGGGTAGAATTAGGGATTTCTATGAAATTAGGATTTAGACCTCAAATTGAGGTTGGATCTCAAAATAAATTATATAACCGGGCTCGGGGGTGAATGGGTAATCGGGTTTTGGTCCGAGTATTGGGTGTGGACTAAGCGGGCCCGAGAGTTAACTTTTTAAATAATGACCTACATTGAATCTTTGGCAGTCGTAGGTTGTTTCTAAGGATTAATGTGAATTATTTGGTTGGTAATTTGCTAGATTCTATTGGTTTAAAGGCTTTTTTGAAAGGAAAAGTTGTGGTTGAGCTTTGAGTTGATATTTGGAGTGAGGTAAGTGTGGAGTTTAACCTTCACTTGAGGGAATTAGAACCTTGAGATAGGTTATGTGAATTTCCTGTGTTGCGGCGTATATGCGAGATGACGAGTGCTTATACGCCGCCGAGTTAATTATCCATTTCTCTGCTTTAATTGTTATGTGCTCTAAATTCCTTCCATGCTTTAATTTCTACTTGTTAATCATTGTTTCTACTGTTTAAAAATATTAGACCTCGTCATGCTTTCATGACTTGCTGCTATTCGCCTTAATTGATGTACTTGCACCTTCTAATTGTCATTTATCAGACTTGACTTGCTGTGTAGTATTACCTATGTGAATTTCCATGTTGTACGATGTTCCTTTTGTTTCAGCTTGGTGTTCATTGATCATAAAGATTCTTGTGATTTGAATTATTAGTTGACTGTGCACATTGAGTATTTAGTACTAATATGGTTGAACCGGGTTGCACGCCGCAACTGATGAAATAAGGGTGGATTTATATGGTTTAATTATGATACTGATATTTGTATACGGTGGGATCGGGTTGCACGTAACAGGTGGAATAAGGGTGGATTTTTACGGTGAAATAAGGGTGAATTATGATGTTGATATTGTTATATGGTGGGATCGGGTTGCGCGTAACAACATATATATATATAAAATTTATTGTTATTAATACTGATATGGTGAAATAAGGGAGGGTTATGTGATGTATGGTGGGATCGGATTGCACGCCGCAACAACCTATTTGTTTCTATTTCCACGAACTATGTTGTCTATTTCCGCATTTCTTTTTTTTCTTTATTATGATGTTATAGTAGCTTGTGATTGCGTGACACTAGATCCAGGGTTGGTTTTGGAATGGTTCTTTAAATGTGGTCTTAAACATCCAAATGGATTATTATCAGTATTTGCTTTTAAAATTTATAATTTTCTGGAAAGTATATTTTAGATTCAACGAAATGTGTGGCTTGCCTGATCCCACGACATGCGCCATCACGACTAAGGATTTGAGGTCGTGACAGTTGGTATCAGAGCTCTAGGTTATATAGGTCTCACCAGTCATGACCAAGTTTAGTAGAGTCTTGTGGATCGGTACGGAGACTTCTGTACTTATCTTCGAGAGGCTACAGAACCCTTAGGAAAAATCTCACATTCTTGAATTCTGTCGTGCGAATCTTTTGATTTCTAGAACTAAATTTCTGTTGTTTCATGCTCTCACAGATGGTGAGGACTCGCGCTACCGATCAGGGTGATCAGACACCAGCTAGACCGGCGAGGGGTCGAGGCCATGGTCGAGGCGTGGCCGAGGGAGGGGTGCAACACGTGCAGCAGCTGGGACAACACCTGTGGACCCTCCTACTATTCAGGACCAGGTTCCCGCCGTTGAGATTCCAGCGGGACAGGCTCAGGCACTGGCAGTGCCTATTGTGATTTCGGGTCTTCAGGAGACCCTTGCTCAGATTTTGACTGTGTGCACCAGTCTTGCACAGGAAGTCGCTATGTCTACTACTGCCGCTACTTCTCAGGCCGGGGGAGGCACTCAGACTCCAGCTGCCCGGACACCTGAGCAGGTTACCCAGGGGCTTCAGACACCGAGGCAGCTCCAGTCCAGCCGGTTGCCCCAGCCCAAGATTTTGTGGTCCCAACTTTGGCAGATGACGAGCAGCGCATGTTAGAGAGGTTTAATAGACTTCAGCCTCCGATTTTCAGTGGTACTGAGGGCGAGGATGCCCAGGGCTTTTTGGAAAAGTGTTAGAGGATTCTTCGCACAGTAAGGATATTGGAGGCCAGTGGGGTCCCATTTACTACCTTCCAGTTATCAGGAGCTGCATTCGCTTGGTGCGAGGACTATGAGAGGCGTAGAACTGTTGATGCAGCACCCCTTACCTGGCGTTAGTTCTCCATTCTGTTCCTGGAGAAGTATATACCGCAGTTCCGTAGTCCCGCAGGGAGGAGCTGCGCAGGGAGTTCGAGCAGTTGCATCAGGGGGACATGACCGTGATGCAGTATGAGATAAGGTTCTGCGAGTTGGCCCGTCATGCTATTTGGCTAGTTCCCACAGATATGGAGAGGATCAGGAAGTTCGTTGATGGCCTCACTTATCAGCTTCCGATTTCTCTAACCAGGGAGAGGGTATCTGGCGCTTCTTTTGAGGAAGTGGTTGACATTGCCAGAGATATTGAGTCAGTTCGCCTCCAGGAGCGAATCGAGATGGAGGCTAAGGGGTCTCAAGGATCTGGGAGTTTTGGTGGGGTTCCTTCAAGGGGGCAGCCTCAGCCCAGCAGAGGCCGTCCATCCAGGCAGGCTCAACCAGGTCACTCAGGTTATCGTGGTGGATCAGTTGGTCATGATCCTCACAGTTCGCATCAGATGCACCCATCTTTCAGTGCCCTGCCATCTCAGATTTCATCTTGGGCACCATCGGTTCAAGGTTCATCTATGCCTGGTTTTTTTTGTGGTTATCCTGGTGCTAGGGGTTCCCTTCAGTCCCTAGTGCCATTCTCCGAGAGGGGTTTCTTTTAGTGTGGAGATGTAGGCCATATCAAGAGGTTTTGTCCCCGTCTTGCGAGAGGTACTTATCAGTAGAGGAGTCAGCCCGCGGCTTCAGACCTAGTTGCTACACCGCCCGCCCAGGCAGTTAGAGGTGGGGGTCAGGTAGTTAGGGGTCGATCCAGTGGTGATCAGGCCTGATTTTATGCACTTTTAGCTAGGCCGGATGTGATGGCTTCTGATGCCGTGATCCCAGGTATTGTTTCAGTCTGTCACGAGATGCTTCAGGTTTTATTTGATTCCGATTTTTCATATTCACATGTTCGTCATATTTTTGCCAATTCTCTGGATACGCCTCGTGAGTCTTTTTTTACATCTGTTCATGTGCTCTCCCTTGTGGGTGATGTTGTTGTTATGGACCGCGTGTGTCGGTCGTGTGTGGTACATATTGGGGGTCTGGAGACCCGGGTGGATGTGCCATTTACGAGTATGGTCGGTTTTGATGTAGTTTGATTAGATAGATGATGATAACTTTAGGTATGACTTGGTGTAGGAGTTTTGCATTGAATCGCATTGCTTGGCTCCATAGAGCTATTGTGAGGGTGTTAGTTAATGGCTATTGGGTTTATCTGTGCTCCGGGATGATCTAGGAGTTACCCGTCCCTGCTTTGGGGAGCCACGATTCGTTGGTTTTAGGCACACAAGGTGCAATTCTGTTATGGTCTTCTAGCGGAGATTGATTAAGGTAAAGTAGATGAGTATCGTAGGGTTTGGACGTATGGGTTGTGTTCTTTCAGATTCGTGTGGCATGGTAGCATCCGATTTCCCATGGTTATGGTAATGCACCTGGAATACTTGATATCGGTTTCGCGTGGCTTTTGATCTTTTTAGTAAGACTAAGAGAGGGGTATAATATTGACCAGCATTCGGATAGGGTTCACGTAGTGCAGCAGAGTATGCTAAATAGGATCCTTGTGCGTAGGATTTGTGTGTTTGGTTCTGCTGTATGTGAGGAATTCTTAGCAGTGAGTTGTGGTGTTACCCGTTAATAATGAGACACTGTTTTCTTGTTTGGTGTCATTTTTCATGTTAGGGTACATTTGGGGTGTTGTTTATTGGTGCACGGACTGCACGGGTTATGGCTTTAAGTGGTATTTATGTGTCTTGTTACAGGAGCGGTTGTGACGGATGAGAGGAGGTCATCGAACCTAAAATGGATATTATCGGATCTGGTTGCGGCATATTTGGGAGGAGATTGACGATGATCGGCTTAGAAGTTTTGCTATATTTTCTGTCGAAGGGATAGAGTTCCATTACTTGTTGATACGATGAATGGTTATGGGTTTCTGCGTGTTTCTCTCATCATTGGCAGTATATTAAGGTGTTATAACGTGTCTCTGTTCGATGTCGAGTTTATTACCGACATTTGGGTGGCTTGAGCGTCTGTTGTGATTTGAGCTTATCGTTAGGAGTGTTCGAGATAGGTGATATATCATGTAACTTCGTCTTGAGTTATGACTCTAGTTGGATACAACATGGTCAGACATATACGGTGTGTGGAGGCGTGATTCTAATCTTGTAGACAAGTTCTGACGTGGAATTTGGTTCTAAGGCATAGGGATTAGGTTGGATATAGCGGCCTTCGAATGTGTTATGTTATTAGGTCGATGCGGCACAAGGTGATGTGGGGTATGCCCGGGTATATGCATGGTAAGGTTATTTGGCGGTTTGGTGGCTTTTCGAACAAATCTTGGCACGTTCGAGGACAAACGTTTGTTTAAGAGGGGGAGAATGTAACGACTCGGTCGGTCGTTCCGAGAGTTTAGCCCGTTTCCCCCACTTCTGCTTCATTGCTTGTGTGGTTCATCTCTTTTGTATGGTGTTGGGTTAGTTGGCTCGGGTTCGAAGTGGTCGTGGTGAGAATTGAGGCATTTAGCTTCTTAAATGAGCTTGATAGTTGGAAAAGTAAACCGTGAGTTGACTTATAGGTAAACGACCTCGGAATATTAATTTTATGGCTCGGATAGCTTCGTTAGATTATTTGGGACTTAGGAGTGTGATCATAATGTGGTTTTGCTGTCCGGTGTAGAATTAGGTTTGAATTTGCAAAATTGAGTTTTGGTAATTTTCGGTCGGCAGTGGAATATTAGTTATCGGGGTCAAAATGGAATTCCGGAAGTTGGAACAGGCTCGTAGGGTCAATTTAGATGTGCGTGCAAATTTTCAGGTTAATCAGACGTGTTTTGGATGGTTTTGACATCTTTGGCGAAATTTGGAAGTTTCTAAGTTCATAGGCTTGAATCTGAGGGGAATTTAGTGTTTTGATGTTGTTTTGGGTGTTCCCAGGGTGTGACTAAGTCCGGATGATCATTTATGACTTGTTGGTATTTTTGGTTGGGGCCCCGAGGGGCTCGGGATGATTTCGAATAGCCATCGGGGGATTTAAAGTTAGAAAATTATAGCTGAAGCTGCTGGTGTAACCGCACCTGCGGATAGGGGACCGCAGGTGCGGGCCCATAGAAGCGGACAAGAGACCGCAGATACGGATTTTGGGTGGCCATGAGGAAGACCGCAAATGCGGAGCTGGGGCCGCACCTACGGAATCGCAGGTGCGAAATTTGTATCGCAAGTGCGGTAAATTGGCTTTTAAGTGATTCTCGCAGGTGCGCACCTGGGACCGCATGTGTGGGTCCGCAGGTGCGAGAAAATGGTCGCAGGTGCTGAAATCCCTGGGCAGATCATAGAAAAAGGGCCCTTAGAGAATTTTGGTCATTCTTTCATCATTTTTATACGGCTTTGAAGCTTTTGAAGGGTTTTTGAAAAGGAAAATCAAGAGTTCTTCGTGGAGGTAAGGCTTTTGGACTTAAAACTCGTTTATATATGATTAATGGACTGATTAGAGGTGAAATTTGTGGGAAATTAGTACAAAAATTAGGCAATTAGGGCTTGTGATTAGAGACTTTAAATTTAGGATTTGAGGGGTCATTTAAAGTCCGATTTCGATGTTCTTGGTATGTATAGACTCGTGAGGGAATGAAAGTTCTAGTTTTGTTATTTTTATCAAATTTCGAGACGTGATCCCGGGGGTCGGGTTTGGCCAATTTCGGCATTTTTGGGTAAATTTGGTAATTTTCGAATGAGCTTCATTCCTTGGCATATTATAATATTATGAATCTGATTTTTGGTAGATTTGGAGCACTCGGAGGCCCAGTCTAGAGGCAAAGGTATTGACGGATAGGATTTTAGCCGCTTTTGATGTAAGTAACGTTTCCAAACTTGGTTCTGAGGGTTCGAAACCCCGAGCTATATGATTTATGACTATAATTGAGGTGCCAAGTGATGGGCGTGCGGTCGTGCACTGAGTATTTGTGAACTGGCTCATCCCATGGCATTGTTTAGTAGCTATTATTGCTCGATATCCGCATTTCTATAAATGTGGTAATTGTGAACCTGTTAGAAATCAGTTAAGTATAAATGTTAGGCTTCACGCCGAAAAATGTTGAGACCCGAGTGGTCGTATATTACTGTCTCATTTTTTGATTCATTGATTCCATATATCCAGCCTTGTTATAGCATATCATTTCATACCTCAGTCTCAGTATTGTTAATTATATGCATATTTATGATTGTTCCGGGCTGATTTATGCATCTGTGATCCATGTGAGTAAGACTGGAGAGTAATGACTGAGTGAGGTCAAGAGCCTGTTATTGAGAAAGTTATGAGATCGGACTGCACACCGCAGCGATACTTAAATCATGCCTTTGTTGGCTTGATATAGCGCTTGGGCCACTAGGTCCCCTCCGGAGTCTTTACACCCTAGTGAGCATATTGATATTTAGGGATGGATCTTCCCTGGGCATGGATCTTGTTCGAAGTGGATGTTATGTGAGGGATGGATCGTCTCTGGACATGGATCTTGTCCGAGTGTTGTATATCGAGGGAGATGGATCTTCTCCGTGGGGATGGATTGGCCTTTTACCTCAGTACCGAGTGACTACGGTCACCGATGCTTATGTACATTCCGGGATGGACCTTCCCTGGGCCTGAGAGCCATATACGGTACTGAGTGGACTGTTGTGTGAGAGTTGTGAGCACTATGTGCATTTCCACACTGGTTTCATATATTTATATGATGGCATGTAAAGTATTCCAGCATACTTGGCATATTTTGTATATTTTCTGATAAACTGTTTGCATGTCTAAATTCTGTATGCTGTTTATCATAAATTCTGAGGTTTAGTCCGTCACTACCTCTCAGCCCATAATTTGGGTTCGTTACTTCTGAGTTGGTGTGCCCACGTTACCCCCTGCACCTTGTGTGTAGATCCAGGTACACCGGGACCCAGTAGTGTATACGGAGCAGCTGTTAGAGTTTCTTCGGAGTCATCGAGGTACAGCTGGCGATCGCAACCTCGTCTTCTCCTTCTTTATCCTCCTGGTTCACTTTTATTTGTACGAACTATGTTGTCTATTTCCGCATTTCTTTTCTTTCTTTATTATGATGTTATAGCAGCTCGTGACTCAGTGACACTAGATCCGGGGTTGATTTTGGAATTGGTTTATAAATGTGGTCTTAAACTTCCAAATGGATTATTATCAGCATTTGCTTTTAAAATTTTTAATTTTCTGGAAAGTAAATTTTAAATTCAACTATGGCTTGCCTTATCCCACGACAGGCACCATCACGACTAAGGATTTGGGGTCGTGACAAGTAGTTCTTTGAAAAAAAGGATTATTGATATAAGGTGATATAGGATCAGCTTGTCTTATTCCTCTACTTGGCTCAAAATATTTTATGGTGGAGCCATTAACAAGAATTGCTATAGAGCTGGTTGAAATACAGATTAGCAAGAGTTTAAAGAATTTAGGAGGGAAGTTAAAGAATCTTAGAGTGCGACAGACAAAGGACTATTCTAAACGATCGAAAGCCTTTTCAAGATCAATTTTTAAGATCATGTGACCTTGTTTGCCTTTTAATCTTTTGAGATTTGAAATTATTTCCTGAATGATGATTGCGTTGTCAGTGAATCTTCTATTTTTCATTAAACTAGCTTGAAAAGGATAATAATTTGCTCTAAGTAGGGTTTGAGACAACTTGCATGAATCTTAGTGATAGTTTTGTAAATAGTATTACAAAGGCCAATTGGTCTAAAATTCTTAATATTATTAGCATTGGGCATTTTTGGATAAAGAAAAGATAGGTTCTATTTATATCTCTAGGGATTTCTTGCTTATTGAAAATATCATGATAAAGATTCATGATGGATTGTCCTATGGTGTTCCCATATCTTTGAAAGAAAAATGGGTGAAGGTCATCCAGCCCTGGAGCTTAAAAGGTTTGAATGAGAAATAGCCCTCTTGATCTCACTGTCTAAAAGAGGGTTGTCTAGGGAATTAAGGTTTATTGTATGATGACTAGAATGTTTTTCCCTTATATCAATCCAACTAGTAAATGAGTGGGAGGTGGTGAAAATGTTACTAAAGAAACTAAATACGTGAGACATGATTAAATGATGATCATTAATCCAGTTACCAGCATCATCTTTAAAGAAGGTAGTTTTATTTCTTCTTCTTCTTCTTCTTCTTCTTCTTCTTCTTCTTCTTCTATTTGAAGCAGATATATGGAAAAATTTGGTATTTGCATCCCCTTCATTAAGCCACATAATTCTGGATCTAATCTTCCAGTAGTCCTCTTGTATATTAAGGATGTTATTGTAGTCTTTTTTAAGATTTCTTTCTAAAGATTGAAGGAAAATACTATGGGTATAGTTCCTAGAATTTTGAATTCCTTTGGAGCCTTGCTAATATTTTCCTTTCCCCCCTACTATATCACCAAACGTCTTGTCTTTCCAAGGCTTAACATTGTCTATAAAAGTTTTACTGGCACTACAGTAGTCAGTACCATGCCAATATTTTTAACAAGTGTTTGAAAATCTAGATGTCTACACCAATAGGTTTCTAGTCTGAATGGTTGTGTATGGATTTGTCTTTTTTTTTAGGAATTAGATCATTTAAAATAAGGTTGTGGTCCGAATAAGTTTTTGGCAGATGTATAGTAGAGAAATTTGAAAATAACTCAGCCTATTTTTCATTTTCTAGTATTTTGTCTAATCTTTCCATAATAAGGCCTTTATTTCTATACCTATGGTTAGACCACGTATATTTACAACCTTTATAGCCCATGTCTATTAGGTTACACTTACTAATTTCTGACCATTAGAAATCTTCCCTATCGTTGTTAATAAGTCTCCCCCCAAAATTTTCATTTGACCCCAAAATATTATTAAAATCTCCACCAACCATCCACGGGCCTTTATAACTTTTATAAATATTTTTTAGATTTTCCCACGTAAAGTTTCTATATTGGTAGTTAATACTAGCATATATAGAAGAGAATAACCAAATTTTACGTATAGGAAGTACCTCAATAGTTGCATGAATCTCTTGGTTCCTACGGATGAAATTGTGGACAGTGGCCACTTCATGATTTCACATAACTACCATGCCAACTGATTGGACTTCTACTAGCACTTCTATCATCTCCGTAAAGCTAAAATCATCCAGCGCCATAATCCGCACGGACAACTCACGTGTTGTACGGACAACTCACGTGCTATAATATCAATAATTGGATCCGCACAGACAACTCACGTGCTGCACAGATAACTCATGAACTATAGTAACAATATCCTCACAAACAGGCCCTCGGCCTAACTCAGTCGTCAATCTCTCCAGTCTCTCTCTCACGGGCTCACAATGCCATAAAACTATCCCAAAAATGATGATATGATGTATCAATAATAACAACAAAGACTGAGATGTGATAAATTGAATGAATATGACCGAGTACCAAATTTCAATGAAATCAATAAGTCAATAGAAAGAAACGACCACTATGGGTCCCAACAATACCATCATATAGCCCAAACATGATCTCTAGCATGATTGACATCTCAATTACTCTAGTACGTAGGGATTTCATGTACATATAAGATCAGGTAACTACACAGTACCATGGAAATAACAGAGTCACAACTTACACGGTGCATGACCACATCCCTATTACCTAGCATGTACGTCATCTCAACACTAATCACATAACACGTAATACGTGGTTTCATACCCTCAACACTAAGTTTAGAAGTGTTACTTACCTAGAACAAGTCAATTTCAATACCGAGCAAGCCATGCAGTGCTCCAAAAATTCCAACACTCGCGTACCGACCTCCGAATGACTCAAAACTACCCAAAATCAACTCAAATACATCATATAATTCCAAAGGAAACAAACCTAATCTATAAAAGTCAAATTGTTAATCAAAGCCCAAAAATCAACCAAAAAGTCCAACCCGAGCCCATTCCTTAGAACCCGAAAAAACTCACAAAATCCAATAACACATTAAATTACGAGTCCAACCATACCAGTTTCACTCAAATCCGACTGTAAATCGATGTTCAAAATCCAAGAATTCACATTATGAAACTTTAGGCTAAAGCCCCCAATTTCTCTTTAAAATTCATCAACCAATTGCCAAAAAATAAGATATATTCATGGAATAAGATCAAAACCAAGTGTAGAATACTTACCCCAATCCTTGTAATGAAAATTTCTCCAAAAATCGCCTCAATCCGAGTCCTACATCTCAAAATATGAAGAAAGAACCAAAACCTCGATTTTATAGTTTCTGCCCAGCATTTTTGCATATGCTGTTAAAATGTCGCATATGCGACCTCCACTTCTGTGGATAAAATCTCACCTCTGCAAAGCCCATGGAGGTCGGCCCTTCCGCACCTGCGGACATTCTTCGCCTCTGTGCACGCGCAGGTGCGCCAACCAACTCCCGCTTCTACGCCACTCGCCGCTTCTGCGTACGCGCAGATGCGCCCTTACTTCCGCTTCTACGGTCTTCCTCAGCAGCTAACCAGCCGCATGTGCGATCACACCCGAACCAGCAGCCCACACCAACCTTAGCCAAAACTTCCAAAATGCTCTGAACCTCGCCCCAAACTTACCCGATCCCCTCGGGACCTTGTCTGAGTATACAAACAAGTCCAATAACATAACGCAGACCTACTCGAGGCCTCAAATCACGCATAACAACATGGAATCGTCGAATCACACCTCACATCGAACTTAATGAATTTTGAACTTTTCAACTTCCAAAACCCGTGCTGAAAAATAGCAAATCAATCCGGAATGAACCCAAATTTTACACACAAGTGTCAAATGACATAACTAAGCTATTAAAATTCTCGGAACCATAATCCGAATCCGATATCAAAAGTCTACTCCCGGTCAAACTTTCCAAAAATCCAACTTGCGCCATTTCAAGCCAAATTCAACTACGTACCTCCAAATTACAATCCATACGCGCTCCTAAGTCCAAAGTCACCCAACGGAGCTAACAGAACCATCAAAAATCCAATCCGAGGTCAAAATACTAAGAATTCAAACTTGGTCAACTCTTCCAATTTAAAGCTTCCTAGTAGAGAATCATTCTTCCAAATAAATTTTAAATAACCTGAAACCCAAAACCAACGATTCACATAAGTCATAATACATCATACGGAGATACTCATGCCCTCAAACCACCGAGTGAAGTGAAAATTCTCAAAACGACAGGTCAGGCCGTTACATCCTCCCCCACTTAGACGAACGTTCCCAAAGTTGTTCCAAAGCCGCCAAACCGTCGTGTAACCTTAGCATGCACATACCCGGGGGTGATCCCACGTCACCCTATCCCACATAGGTCTGATAACACAAAATAACTGAAATTTCTTAATTTAACCTAGTCTATAAGCCTTAGAATCCAATTTCCAACATCCGAAATTTTCTATAAGATCAGAATCTCATATCTACACACTATATAAGTCTGAACAAGTTGTATCAAGCCATATCCAAAATCGAAGATGTAATCACATGACACACCACACAACTCGCATACTCATAGAAAATATTCCGATTACAGTTATTGCTCAAAACAACCCAATACCGGCAATAAACCTCATATCAAACCAAAACCTCGTTCTCAAGCCTTCGTACACTGATGATGATGAAAGAAACATATAACTCACAACCATTCATCAAATCAACACGTCACGGGGCCCCTTTCTCCTTCGGCAAGACTATAACAATTTCTAAACTTACTTTCGATACTATCCTTCCAAATATACGGAAATCAAATCGATGGAACCCATCGTAGATCTGAAGACCTCATCTTTTCAAATACCAGCTACTCTACTGACATGCCACACCAATACTACCTAGAGCCACAAATCGTGCAATTCGTACACCAATATGCAACAATTCAAATGTACTCAAACTTGGAAAACGGCTCAAACAAGAGAACCGTCACGCAAGCTCAACAAGTACTGCCACAATGCTATGCCAAAAACCCATCACGTACCGTAGAACCATAACACACGAATCTACACAAAGGATCATTCCTCGACATAACTCCGCTATATTGCGTGACCCCATCCAAACACTGGTCCATATTATATACCTCAAGCCACCCTGTTCAAAATCTGTTACACCCTATATTTTTGTACGTAAAAGTATGCCATATGTAAATTGATGCAAGCTCGGAAATGACATTTTACATCCTACAATTTCGTACATTAAAGTTTCGTCATAAGTTAATCAACGTAAGTTCGGGAATGAGATTATTTTGGGATTATAAGTATTATGCTTTTTCTAACAAGTGATAAGTAAACTCGTGAAGGTGAGAGGGTAAGTGAATCCAAGAAAATGAGTTTCATCGAAGATTGACATTTTACGATAAAATATGGCCCAAGTTATAACACCCCGCATTTATGGACTAATGCCATACAAGGTACCACATGACCATGATAGTAAGATGTATAAAGTGTGTTAAAAGTGAGTAGTATTTTAAGTAATTTTGGATAATTCTTAAATATGTGGGTAATTGGTTAATTATTGGTTGATGAGAGATTAACAAGTTAATTGTCACGACCCAAATTGCCAACCTTAGGGATCGTGATGGCGCCTAACACCACACTTGCTAGGCAAGCCAATGTTAGAGTTCGCTTAACTATTTCCTTTAATTAACAATTTAAACAGGATAAAATAATTAACTAAACCGAGCCACAAATAATTATATAGATAAACCCACAAACTACCCCAGAGTCTGGTGTCACAATTCACGAACTACTAAAGAATACTACAAATACTTGGCTGAAAGAAATAATGTAACTGTTATGAATATAATAAAACAGCATTTATGAAAATAGGAGAAGACTCTCGGCATCAGCGAACACCGGCAGATATATCTCGTGTCTCCGAATAAATGAATAGCCGCTCTAAATATCTCTACAGCTGGCCGGTACCTGAATCTGCACAAAAGAGTGCAGAGTGTAGTATCAGTACAACCGATCCCATGTACTGAGTAAGTGCCGAGCCTAACCTCGACGAAGTAGTGACGAGGCTACAGCGAGGCTTTAGAAATATCACACGTGACAATAATATATAAAGAAGAGAAGAAAATCTAAACAAATAATTAAGTACTGCAACAATAATAAAATAACTCAGCCGCCTTTTCCATGCCGTATCTATAACAATTCTCAAATAATTTTCAAGTTTCCAAACTTGAACTTTAAATGAAAGTAGTGCTGAAAATATGAAGAATAGTAAAATAAACATTTATGCCTTTCAAATCTTTATTTTCTTCGAAATTCATTAAAAAATATAAATGTCCTCTCTTATTGCTCCTTGTTGCGGTGTGCAACTCGCTCCTATCAGTCCACCCTTATTTCTCCTCCATAAATATATCACCCTTATTACTCCTATTATGGCGTGCAACCTGATCCCAGCAGTCCACCCTTATCACTCCTTGTTGCGGCGTGCAACCCGCTCCCACCAGACATCTCATATCAATTTATTCATAAATTTCACAATTTAGGCCAAGCCTTTCACAATATTTTTGTCTCAACAATTATAAATAAGAAACTATATTTTTCTCATAACTTCATCAATATCCTCTCAACCATGAAACCAACAAGAACATACATATGTATATATTCTCGTAAAAATAATGCCAAACTGCTCAACTATTTTGTACCACAAGGGAACCAGCTAAAAAAACCAATACTCTTTCCAAAATAACCACAACAATGTTTAACAACAAATAACAAGACTAAGTAGTCATAGAAATAATAATGAACATAGAACAATTAAGACAAGAATCAATTAAGTTGGGATAGGGAAAGGGATCATGTTTAACATGCAATTTGGTGGTGCATAGATACTCGTCACCTCACCTATACACCACACACATGCATTTCACATAGAAAATAAGTGGGGATTCCTATTCCCCTCAAGTCAAAGTTAGACCAAACACTTACCTCAATTTCGTAGGCCACTCACTACTCAAATTATAGCTTTGCCTTTAGAATCTTGCTCTAACTTGCTCGAATCTAATCATAATTAACTCAATACCATCAATTAATGCTAAAGGAACTAAATTTACTGAAAATCATAATTTTTCCTAAGTTTTCTATAAAAAAAGTGAAAACCCGACCTCGGGCCCGCTTAGTCTAAACTCGGGTTTGAACCAAATTACGTTTACCCATTCACCCACGAGCCCAAATATACTATTAGTTTCGATATCTGACCTCAATTTGATATAAATGTTCGATTTTTACAAAATTTCCTAATTCTACCCAAAACCCTCAATTTTTACCATGAAAATTCTTAGTTTTTAATTTAAAAGTAATGAAAAACATTGAGTAATTGAAAGAGTAAAGTTTAGAATTGATTAACTATGACTTGGGGATGATATTTGGTGAAGAAATTTGTTCCTAGGGCTGTGGGTGTCAAGACCCAAAAATCCAACACAGGTCGTGATGGCGCCCAACACCGGAGTCAGGCAAGCCAACAATTGTTTACTAGTGAGATTATTCTTATTTGACATACCAACCCCACAATTTCCCAAATTTTAAGCTTAGATCGTTTAAATAAAAGCGGATACATTAACCAACTTAAGTAAATACAGCCACGATGATCATGAACCAATATATACAGTCCCAAAAATATAGAGTCTACCATGTGTGTGCCAAGAACTAGTGTCACAAGTCAACAGGCGAACTAGTAGAATATAAAAAAGATGATACAAATTGTACTGTTGTCTGAAAGAAGTAGACAGACATAAATAAAAGATAACTCCATAGTACTGCTAAGAATCTCCAAGGGAGGCAGCTCACCGTGGAGTCAGGTCCAGAATATACGTCAAGCTCCGGTCGGATAACCAGATGTACCAGCCTCAGAACCTGTACAATTAAGTACAGAAGTGTAGCATGAGTACATAAATATATATATGTACCCAGTGAGTATCCCGCCTAACCTCGAAGAGGTAGTGACGATAGGTCGACCTGACACTCACTAAGGTCCAACAGTATAATTTAATAGGATATAATAGAAACGGTAGACATGTAAAGGCAGTGAAGCAACAAATATATATGTAAGGTACTGAAATCCAAGGAAGGTACTGGGAATGAATAAAACAATTACCACTTCATTTCCCCCCAATATCTGTCAAATCAATATCCATGAATTTAGTAACAATTAAATCATACGCATGCAGGGTAAGGAAAACCGGCCAGAGTCATAAGATAGTCATGTCCGTGCACTGCCGAGGATCAAATGGCCCGTACCAAAAGTGCACCTCTCCACAAAGTACTCACATCTATGCACTGCCGAGGATCGAACGGCCCGTACCAAAAGTGCATCTCCCAATCCTCTCTATGCACTGCCGAGGATCAAACGGTCCGTACTATAAGTGCATTTCTCAATCCTCTCTATGCACTGCCGAGGATCGAACGGCCCGTACCAAAAGTGCATTTCTCAATCCACCGTGGCATACGGCCCGTTCCCATAAGAGTGGGGGAATCACACTCCGCTCGTGGAATGTAGATTGCGAAGCGGTCAAATGCACACATGTTATTCCTTTTAAAAGAAAATACCTTTTAGTGAACAATTTCTTACAAATTTTTCTCAAATTCCATAGCTCCGGGGAAATAAGCAACATGTAACGTAAATTCAATAAGCATATAGTTCATATCAAGTAAAACACAAGGCATGACGTGGACCTAACTACCAGACATAATAGTAATAGTCGCTACGTACGGACTCTCGTCACTTTGTACGTACGTAGCCCCCACAATTTATCACATATAGAATTGAAATCACCTAGGGGGATAATTCCCCCTTACAAGGTTAGAAAGGAGACTCACCTTGCGTCGAATTTATTCCCCGGACCAAGAACGCGCCCGAAACTCCAAACTCTACAACCGAGGACTTGAAACTAGCCAAATGTTATATAAATACATTAATTTATATTCAAAACATGGAATTCTCCTATTACATAGCCAAAATCACCATCTTCAAGAAAATCTAAAATCCGACCCCGGGCCCGCATGCTCGGATTCCAATAATTCTCGAAGGAAACACTCACCCAAAGCCTAGGGATCATTCATATATGATTTTTACTTGATTTCATAGCAAATTCACGGGTAAATTCTCAAATTAACGAAAGCCCTAGGTTACTACCCAATGCTTGATTTTTCACTAATTTAGGTAGTTAATTTAGCTTGTAATCCATACATGAAGCTAATATTAGAGTAGAATTTACTTACCTTCAATAACCAGGTCGTTTTCTCCTCTAAAAGGGTGGAAATCGCCCCAAGGAAGAAGAAGAGATGAGGAAAATGAATTAAAACCCGTGTATAAAAATACACTATCTGAACAGTGTTTCCGCACCTGCGGCTCGAGGACCGCACCTATGAGCAAAGGCCCGCACCTGCAGAGTAGAGACCGCACCTGCGGCTCCGCTCCTGCGGAATTTTGTCTGCACCTGCGAGAATTGGCCTGACCACTAGAGGTCGCACCTGCGAGGCTGGGACCGCAGGAGCGGTCCCGCACCTGCGACTGGTCAACCGCACCTGCGATCACACCAGAACAGGTGCACCAGCAGCTATTTCAGCTGGTTTTTGGCCTCGCATGGTGTCCGGGAGGCACTTGGGCCCACTCGAGCCCCCGTTCAAATATATCAACAAGTCCCAAATCATAATACGGACTCGCTCGAGCCTTCAGAACACCCAAAACAACGCTAAAACTAAAAATCACACCTCAAAACCCCAAGAACCAAACTTAGGAAATTTAAGTTTTCTAGACTTCGCTAACAACGCGCCGAACCGACCTATACTACTCGGAATGAAAACCAAATTTTGCAGGCAAGTCATAAATGACATAACGAAACTATTCCCAGTCTCAAAATTCCGTTCGGACCTCGATAACACAAAAACTCGTCCCAAACCACAATAGGAACTTAAGGAACTTCTTGTTTCAATATTGGGCGCCGAAATGCTCCCGGGTCATCAGAAACTCATTACGAACATATGCCCAGGTTCGAAATCATCATACGAAACTACCGGGACCGACGAAACTCAATTCCGAGGTCGTTTACCCAAAATGTTGACCTAAGTCAAACTTGGCCTTAAAGGCCAACCTTAAGGAACCAAATGTTCCTATATCACTCTAAACACCTCTGAATACCGGACCACCAGTCCCCGCAAGTCATACATCATAATAAGCCGCTATGGGAAGTTTTATTTAGGGGAACGGGGTCCGATAACGCAAAATGACCGGTCAGGTCGTTACAGTGGGGATCGAAAATTAGAATAAGAAGAAGTCTGCCCGTTTTATATATATTTTTCTGCCAGCTATTCTTCCTCGTTTTTCGTGCCAAACAATCCTGTAACTCGATTTTTATGCTTTTAATGTATTCCTTGTGAAATTTTAGTCAAGTTAGACTTTTGAATCACTCAATTTGACCTTATAATAAAGGAGATATATAGGTTTTAATATTTGCAAATAGTGTAGATTTTTAATATGCCGTGAATGGCAATTTCGTAATTAACCTGAAAAATAAGACAACCTTAGTAAAATGCCCATAAAATCCTCATACGATGTCCAAGTTCGATGATTCTTTTTGCTACGGGTCCGTAATTACGATACAGATCTAATACTTCATTCAAAACAGAATCGGAGCTCATTTGTTCAATATGATATCATTTATGCTTGAAGAAACGCGTCGAAGCATAAGAAAGAACGAGCGCCACACAACTCAAACCTATTTGAAATTAACCCGAGCCCTCGGGGCTCTAAACCAAACATGCAAGCAAGTATAAAATCATCATACGGACTTGCTCGTACGGTCAAATCATGAAAATAACATGTAAAACTATGGATTAAACCTCAAAACTCATCATTTTTCTCAAGAACACTTAAAGTTCACTATTTATCAACCGGACATCCGAATCACGTAAATAAATTTCGATCCTCTCCAAATTTCGCGGACAAGGCTTAAATGTCATAACAAACTTGTATCGAGCTGCGGAATCAAAATACGGGCCCGATACCAACGGTTTCAAACAATAATTAATTTCTTTATTTCATTAATAATTCAACAAAATAATTTCTTTCAAAAATTGATTTCTAAGCCTGGGACCTCGGACCTCCCGGGATCGTCGGAACACAGATCCGGGTCCGTTTACTCAAAGTATTGACCAAAGTCGACTATAATCAAATTTAAATTCTAAAAATCACTATTTCTCATATTTTCACATAAAAGCTTTCCAGTTCCACGCCCGGACTGCACACACAAATCGAGGTATTTAAAATTTGTCTTTTATGGATATTAAGCATAGAGTAGAGTCTAAATTCATAAAATGACCCCTTGGGTCATCACAATCTCCACCTCTAAAATAAACGTCCGTCCTCGAACAGACATAGAAAATTACCTGAATTGGCGAACAATTGTGGATATCTACTCTGCATGTCCGACTCGGACTCCCAAGTAGCTGCCTCAACGGGCTGGCCTCTCCACTGCACTCGAACTGAAGGATAACTCTTAGATCTCAACTAACGAACCTGCCGGTCTAAAATGGCTACAGGCTCCTCTTCATAAGTCAAGTCTTTGTCCAATTGGACAAAGCTGAAATCTAACACGTGGGACGGGTCACCATGATATTTCCGGAGCATAGACACGTGGAATACCGAATGAACTGAGGATAACCCTTGAGGCTATGCAAGTCTATAAGCTACCTCCCCCACTCTATCAAGAATCTCAAATGGCCCGATATACCTAGGGCTCAACTTACCCTTCTTCCCAAATCTCATAACACCCTTCATGGGTGACACAAAAAGCAATACTCTATCTCCAACCATGAATGCCCCATCACGAACCTTACGATCGGCATAACTCTTTTGCCTAGACTGAGCTACACGAATTCTTTCTTGAATAATCTTAACCTTATCTAAGGCCTCCTGAACTAAGCCTGTACCCAACAACCGAGCCTCTCCCGGCTCTAACCATCCCACTAGCAATCTTTATCGTCTACCATATAACGCCTCATAAGGAGTCATCTGAATGCTCGAGTGATAACTATTATTATAAGCAAAGTCCGCTAACGGCAAGAACTGATCCCACGAACCTCCAAAGTCAATAACACAAGCGCGGAGCATATCCTCCAATATCTGAATGGTACGCTCGGACTGCCCGTCAGTCTGAGGGTGAAATGTTGTACTCAACTCCACTCAGATACCCAACTCATGCTGAACTGCCCTCCAAAAGTGTGAAGTAAACTGCGTACCCCGATCAGAAATGATAGACACGGGCACACCATGAAGGCGAGCAATCTCCCGGATATATATAACTCAGCCAACCGCTCTGAAGTATAAGTACTTACCACATGAATGAAATGTGCTGATTTAGTCAGCCTATCCACAATAACCAAACCACATCAAATTTCCTCTGAGTCCGTGGGAGCCCAACAACGAAGTCCATAGTGATACGCTCCCACTTCTACTCAGGAATCTCTATCTTCTGAAGCAAACCATCGGGTCTCTGATGATCATACTTTACCTGCTGACAATTTAAGCAACGTGCCACATACGCAACAATGTCCTTTTTCATCCTTCTCCACCAATAATGCTGCCTCAAGTCTTGGTACATTTTTACTGCACCGGGGTGAGTCGAACACTTAGAACTGTGAGCCTCTTCAAGGATCAACTCACGAAGGCCATCAACATTAGGCACATATAACCGACCATGAATCCTCAAAACATCATCATCTTCAACTGCAACCTGCTTGGCACCACCGTGCCGAACTATGTCCCTAAGGACCATCAAATGCGGGTCATCATCCTGCCGCTCCCGGATACACTCAATTAGAGAAGACCGAGTGATGGTACAAGCTAGAACACTGTTGGGCGAAATATCCAACCTCACGAACTGATTAGCCAACGTCTGAATGTCTGAATCCAACGGTCTCTCACCAAGTAGAATATACACAAGGCTGCCCATACTCACCGCCTTTCTACTCAATGCATCGGCCACCACATTGGCCTTCCCTGCGTGATATAATATGGTGACATCTTAATCCTTCAGTAACTCTAACCATCTCCGTTGCCTCAATTTTAGATCTTTCTGCTTAAATAAGTACTGGAGGCTGCGATGTTCAGTAAAAACCTCACACGACATGCCATAACGATAGTGCCTCCAAATTTTCCATGCATTAGCAATGGCTGCCAACTCTAAGTCATGAACAGAGTAATTCTTCTCATGGACCTTCAGCTGTCGAGACGCATATGCAATCACCATGACATCATACATTAATATTGTACCTAATCCAATACGAGATGCACCACAATACACCATGCACAATCCTGAACCTGTGGGTGACACCAACACTAGTGTCGTAGTCAAAGCCATCTTGAGCTTCTGAAGTTCCACCCACACTCGTCTGACCATTTGAATGGAACACCCTTTCGGCTCAAAATGATCTTAATAGTTGTTCATAATCAATTACAGAATCACCCAATAACTTCACGTAACAATAATCCCCTTTCTACACTTCACAATACTGATAACGAGATGTGATTCATGAAGACCTCATAATTATATACCCAAATTAACGTGTCTCATTTAACGCCACATGGGCGGTCACCTACCTTGTATGTTAAGGCTCAATAATTATAACACGGATTTGGAAAATTATGCACAGTTAATTAATTAATTAATTTTTTTATTTATTTTTTTATTATTAGTATTACTTTTATTATTATTTATTCATTTATTATTATGATTATCATCATTATTTTATACATAAATTGTTGAATAAGCCTAACAGGCATGACTCCGTACCAGTATTATAGTAAAATTTTAATTCACAAGGGAGAATTTAAACAAAGGAATTTTCATCACAAGGATCTCGTCCTTACATAACTTCCACCGCGGCTCATAGCCCGGTTTAAATATATCTCAAATCATGTTAAAATGCGAGGATCTCGTCCTCAATTCTGAATCACAAGCAATATGCGTATCGTGCCAATCGAAACATTCCATTTACTTCCTTTAAATATTTTCTGTTAAACAAAATTACAACACGTAATGATAAACATAGCTATCTCCATAGAGTTTCTCAATACAAGTATTCACATAAGTAGATTTTTTTTTTTTTTTGAGTTACGAAGTTCACCCGAGAGTGGAGCATATTAGAAGAATTTTATTAGATACACATAACAATATTAAGTTCAGGAAATCATCACTTTATAATAATTAGAAATTATTCTTGTAATGACACCATTTAATGTAACGACCTCAACCAAACCATAGAAAATATATCAACAGTCTGGGTCTCCACCTCTAGGAATCTAACCTCCACTTTCGTCATTCCGACTCCTTTTTCCCTAACTGGTCATGTAGTTGAGTTGTAACTGTAATGGGGCACGTAGCCTGAGTGTTCTGATGAAATAGGACTCTCCCAAGTCTAAAACAATTTCTATCACTAGCCGAAATGAAGTATCAACCTGCCCTGAGACGTACAAAAATTTTGCAATCATATTTGAGTCTTTTGATGAGTCTGTGAACTTTCTCTATGGCTATATAAACCGAAGAAGGAGTATGACGGGGTGACAAATCAAACCTGATGACCTATTCTGACACCGTCATATGACCTGACGCAACCGTTCAAACCTTATGCGCCGCGTATTATGGAAAGTTCGAGAAACAAATCTTTCAAAAGAATTTATGAGAACTGAGTCAAGTAGTTGATGTTGCACTGGCTAGTCATCCTCTTCGTAGGCTTGCCTCAACCACCGGCGACCAATTTCTCCTTTACCATGTTGACTCAACACCGTTGAGCTTCCCCACTCATGCATGTACCCTTCGTTATTCCTTGGGGTAACTCTTATCCTTATTGGTGCACAATGACCCCAAAGGTAGAGCTCTATACAGATAAACCTTGGCATGAACCATATAGTCTAAAAGCTTGTCAACCATTGTACTCCCTCTGGAGCACCCCAAAATCCGTAACCGTGACTTCCACGCTGAGTAGACGTTTTGTAGATTTAAAATTGTCTATATAACTCCTTTGGTACTGAGGTATATGGTTATTAAGGAAGCAGACATATCGCAAGTCCCAGTTTTATCTCTTGCAAAATCTCAGGCCTTATACATTCCAAGCCAAAACCAATATAACACATGACCCCACAATCTATTCCTTGACAATGGACTTCCCCACTTGGCACGAAGTCATAGGTCACAATGCCTGATAATCCACAATGTTAAACTTCACATCCTATATAAATCAACCCTGATGCTTTCAACTATTCCCTTGTTATGCAATACTGGAGTAGCTATAAATAATTTTGGGATATGGACTAGTCAAACCTGTACCGACTGAGCTAGAACCTCTGCGTCTAGATCCATTTGAGACTGTAAAATATGTGCTGATGTTCGAGCTTTAGACTGAGCTCCGCTTCTGTCTCTTCCCCTAATCGTAGCATTCATTGGGGCTTCACCTCTTGTCCGGTTATAGACGTTTTGCGTGTTGTCGATATTTGTGAGAGGACAAGAGTAGGCAAGTACAATCATTACTGGTAGAATAAATTCGCACGATGGAGTAGAATAGAAGTGAAATTGTTCCTAACTTCATAGCCTCTGAGAGATAAGTACAGACGTCTCCGTACCGATCCTTCAGACTCTGCCAAGTTTGTTTGTGAATTGTGAGACCTAAGAAACCTAGTGCTCTGATACCAACTTGGCACAACCCAAATTCCCAACCTTAGGGATCGTGATGGCACCTAACACCACACTTGCTAGGCAAGCCAATGTTAGAGTTCGCGAAACTATTTCCTTTAATTAACCATTTAAACAGGATAAAACAATTAACTAAACTGAGCCAAAAAATAATTATATAGAGAAATCCACAAACTACCCCAGAGTCTGGTGTCACAATTCACGAACTACTAAAGAATACTACAAATACTTGGCTGAAAGAAATAATGTAATTGTTCTGCATATAATTAAAAGCATTTATGAAAATAGGAGAAGACTCTCGGGATTTGCGAACGCCGGCAGATATACCTCGTGTCTCCGAATAAATGAATAGCCGCTCTAAATATCTCTACAGCTGGCCAAAAGAGTGCAGAGTATAGTATCAGTACAACCAACCCTATGTACTGAGTAAGTACCAAGCCTAACCTCGACGAAGTAGTCACGAGGCTACGGTGGGGCTTTAGCAATATAACTTTTGACAATAATATATAAAGCAGAGAAGAAAATCTAAACAAATAATTAAATATTGCAACAACAATAAAATAACCCAGCCGCCTTTTCCAGGCCTCATCTATAACCAATTCTCAAATAATTTCCATGTTTCCAAACTTCAACTTTAAATGAAAGTAGGGCCGAAAATATGAAGAATAGTAAAATAAAAATTTAAGCCTTTCAAATCCTTATTTTGTTTGAAATTCAGTAAAAATATAAATGTCCTCCCTTATTGCTCCGTGTTGCGGCGTGCAACCCGCTCCCACCTGTCCACCCTTATTGCTCCTCGCTAAATATATCACCCTTATTTGTTGCAGCGTGCAACCCGATCCCACATGTCCACCCTTATCACTCCTTGTTGCGGCGTACAACCCGCTCCCACCAGACATATCATATCAATTTATTCATAAATTTCACAATTTAGGCTAAGCCTTTCACAATATTCTTGTCTCAACAATTATAAATAAGAAACTGTATTTTTCTCACAACTTCATCAATATCCTCTCAACCATGAAACCAATAAGAACATAAATATGTACATATATCTCGTAAAAACAATGTCAAACTGCTCAACCGTTTTGTACCACAAGGGAACCAACTAAAACAACCAATAATCTTTCCAAAATAACCACAATAATATTTAACAACAAAATAACAAGACCAAGTAGTCATAGAAAATAATGAACATAGAACAATTAAGACAAGAATCAATAAAGTTGGGAACGGGAAATGGATCATGTTTAACAGGAAATTTGGTGGTGCATAGATACTCGTCACCTCACCTATACACCACACGCATGCATTTCACATAGCAAATAAGTGGGGATTCCTATTCCTTCAAGTCAAAGTTAGACCAAACACTTACCTCAATTTCGTAGGCCACTCACTGCTCAATTATAGCTTTTCCTTTAGAATCTTGCTCTAACTTACTCGAATCTAATAATAATTAACTCAATACCATCAATTAATGCTAAAGGAACTAACTTTACTGAAAAGCATAATTTTTCCTAAGTTTTCTCAAAAAAAGTGAAAACCCGACCCAGGGCCCGCTTGGTCTAAACTCGGGGTTCGAACCAAATTACTTTTACTCATCCCACCCATCCACCCACGAACCCACATATACTATTAGTTTTGAAATCCGACTTCAATTTGATATAAAAGTTCAATTTTTACAAAATTTCCTAATCCTACCCAAACCCTCAATTTTTACCATGAAAATTCTTAGTTTTTTATTTAAAAGTATGAAAAACAATGAGTAACTGAAAAAGTAAAGTTTAGAATTGATTACATATGACTTGGGGATGATATTTGGTGAAGAAATTCGTTCCTAGGATTGTGGGGTTCGAAAATTTGAAGAAGAAAAAGTCTGCCCGTTTTATATATAATTTTTTGCCAGCTATTCTGCCTCGTTTCTCATGCCAAACAATCCTGAAACACGATTTTTATACCTCCAATGGGTTCCTTGTGAAATTCTAGTCAAGTTAGGCTTTTGAATCACTCAATTTGACCTTATAATAAAGGAGATATGTAGGTTTTAATATTTACAAATAGTGCAGATTTTTAATACGCCGTCAATGGCAATTTCGTAATTAACCTGAAAAATCTGACAACATTAATAAAATGACCATAAAATCCTCATACGATGTCCAAACTCGATGATTCTTTTTGCTACGGGTCCATAATTACGATACGGATCAAATACATCATTCAAAACAGAATCGGAGATCAGTTGTTCAATATGATATCATTTATGCTTGAAGAAACGACGTCGAAGCATAAGAAAGAACGAGCACAACACAACTAAAACCTACTTAAAATTCACCCGAGCCCTCGGGGCTCTAAATCAAATATGCACGCAAGTTTAAAATCATCATACGGACTTGCTCGTACAATCAATCATGAAAATAACATGTAAAACTATAAATTAAACCTCAAAACTCATTTTTCTTAAGAACACTTAAAGTTCACTATTCATCAACCGGACGTCCGAATCACGTCAAATAAATTCCGATTCTCACCAAATTTCAAAGACAAGGCTTAAATATCATAAAAAACCTGTATCGAGCTCCGGAATCAAAATACGGTCCCGATACCAACGGTTTCAAATGGTAATTCATTTCTTTATTTCATTAATAATTCAGCAAAATAATTTCTCTCAAAAATTGATTTCTAAGGCTTGGGACCTCGGAATTCATTTCCAGGCATACACTCGAGTCCCATATTTTACTGCGGAACTCCCGGGATCGTCGGAACATAGATCCGGATCCGTTTACTCAAAATGTTGACCAAAGTCGACTATAATCAAATTTAAATACTAGAAATTACTATTTCTCATATTTTCACATAAAAGCTTTCCGGTTTCACGCTCGGACTGTGCACACAAATCGAGATATTTAAAATTAGTCATTTATGGATATTAAGCATAGAGCGGAGTCTTATAAAATGACCTATTGGGTCATCACATTAATTAAGAAATTAGTGGATAATTAATTAAGATATTTTGGATAAAGCCTAATGAACTTTAACGTGACAGCCAGGGGGTCTTGATTAAGGCCCAAATATGTGACTCTTAAGTCATGTAGCTTGGTGGCACAATTAAAGGACTTCGTGGCTAAGTCATTCTAATCAAGTAGGGCCCACAAAAAAACCAACAAATTTAAGAGATTCATTATCTGAATTTTGGTTGAAAGATACTACTAAGAAAGTCTCTCTAAATTCACAAAATGAAGGCTTATGACTACAAAAAGCAGATGAGGCTTCAACAATTTTATACAAAATATTATTATGCGTGAGATGCAATTTTATAATAACACGATACAATCTTTCTCAAGAATATCATACGGATTTTTCCCTACCTCGATCAACCGTTACGAATTTTTTCTCAAAAGAAGTTTGTTAGAGGGATTTTGAAGAGCATCGGCTCAGGTATGTTAAGGCTATTACTTCTTTCCTTTTGGCATGATCGATACGATACAAGCGAAACGAGCAAATGCACAACTTCCATAAATGACTCTATTCATAGAAATACTAGAGGTTCCTATGTTTTTGATTCCCCATATGTCTTATTATTCTATCGTCTGTTCACGGGTCTCATAAAATACGTGAATTGATAAATTTTATTTCATGATGTTAATCAAAGGCATAATGGTCTTATGACATTCCGGGAGATTTTATTGATGTACATCTCATGCATGGTATTCATTTATACATGTACATTGACCCATGACCAGATGGCGTTATATATGCATATATATATATATATATATATATATATATATGTGTGTGTGTGTGTGTGTGTGTGTGTATATATGTATATGGTATATGGGAAAATGTTACGGCGTAATATACGCACCGCCACCTGGTCAACTGGTATACGTTGATGAATTTTCNATATATATATATATATATATATATATATATATGTGTGTGTGTGTGTGTGTGTGTGTGTATATATGTATATGGTATATGGGAAAATGTTACGGCGTAATATACGCACCGCCACCTGGTCAACTGGTATACGTTGATGAATTTTCCCACAGTGGCCGATATGATATGATGGGATGCCCTTAGAGGCTCGATGATGTTATGAACGCATATATCTATACATGGTATGACATTTATACGCATATGCATGACATTTTAAATATTAAATGATTCATAGAGCTATTCAGAATTAGATGTCGAGTCTTTTACTCCATGTTTCTCTCATGTCTATTATTTACTGATTTTCTTTCCTTACATACTCAATACATTATTTGTACTGACATCTTTTTTGACTAGGGACGCCGCGTTTCATGCCTGTAGGTCATGATAGATAGGTCAAAGGTCCTCCAAGTAGGCTATCAACTCAGTGGAAGGTGTTGATGCGCTCTATTTGCTCCGGAGTTGCTTATTTGGTCAGTATGATTTGGACGTGTATTGATTAGTATGGCGGTTGAGCCATCCTTTATGGTATTGATCTACTCTTAGAGGCTTGTCGAAATATGCCATATATATGAAATATGTATGGTCTTGTCGGCCTATGTTCAGTTTACGAGTGTTCATTTTGGCCTTATAGGCCCGTATGTCACATGTATAATTTTTTATATCAGCCTGGGTCGTTCTATTTTGAGTATTCTCTTATGTTTATTCTAGTTAGCCCATGACGGCCCATTTGATCCATTTTCCAATAATAGTACGATAAGAAAGATATGTTACGTTGTTACTCGGTTGAATAAGGCACCGAGTGCCCGTCGTGGCCCATCGGTTTGGGTTGTGACAAAAGTGGTATCAGAGTAGTTCTGTCCTAGGGAGTCTACAAGCCGTGTCTAGTAGAGTCTTATTTATGGGTGTGTTGTGCACCTCACTTATAAGCAAGAGGCTATAGGGCATTTAGGACTGTCACTCTTTCTTCTTACTCTAGATCGCGTGGTAGACCTCAGTTGTAAGAATTCAAACTCTTAAACTCGATTTATTATTCATAATACAATAATACCTACATCTGGAAAGACAGTTGGCAAGAGATTTCATGTGGATGTGGAAGAGTTGAATCATAGGAACTCGATTCTACATGATACTTATGATGAATAAATGTAAGGTCTTCAGCAGCACATGTAAGCTTCTACTGATAAGGAGCCTTAAGACATGAATATCTATCCACCCTTATGGTGAAAAGTAACGAGAGAATTAGAAGGTAGATACAAGTTTCAACAAGTAAAAGAAACAAGGTGAAGAAGGGTACGATGTACGCAGCTAGTGAACATTATCATTATTTACCATTCAGGAAGAGAGATATAAGCCTTTTGATTTACCTTCAACAATAATAGATGTATGTACAATCGGCCACACACATCTCAGCTATTCCTTATGGGAGCTAACATATATAGTTTAAGAGAAAGACGGGATATCAGGATCCGATTGGGGTTAGTGTAACCTAAAATGATGAATGGATCGTTTGAGTTAGTTGACATTTCCAAAGGATATTGCAAATGTGCTAATATATCTCCTTATGACACACCCATATGGTGCACTCTAGAATAATACATTTATATATGAATACTAGAATGTTCAAAAAAATATTTTTTACAAAGATAGGCACTGGAAGCTTGGAAGGGATAAATATTACCTTAGTGTAGCTCTCGTCCCTAGTAGAGGAAGAATGTTAGGCTACCCGAAGAGCCAGTGGATGGAGCAAGGGGAGTGATCACGCTCAACTATGTCTTATAGAAAGACTAAACGGGCGCTGCAA